>JADBJO010003558.1:100000-115000 GCA_016801955.1 Conus betulinus
TTACAGCCCAGCCGACCACAAAGGACCATATATCAGGGCTGTCACCACGTTAAAATCAACACACAAATCATTCATTCACACAATTCTTTAAAACACTTCTTCTAAAAAAACCCATCCGAAATTCTGTTAAAAATCTTTCCACTGTAAAATCCCAGATCCGATGAAAAATGTTAATCTCTTGATGAGGTTTGGGTAAGCTTGCCTTCTCATGCTTATGTTTCTGTATCCGCTGATGAAGTTATGGTAAGCTTGCCTTCTCATGCTTATGTTTCTGTATCCACTGATGAGGTTATGGTAAGCTTGCTTCTCATGCTTATGTTTCTGTATCCACTGATGAAGTTATGGTAAGCTTGCCTTCTCATGCTTATGTTTCTGTATCCGCTGATGAAGTTATGGTAAGCTTGCATGCATTTGGACTGGAAGACAGAAGACTTCCCTGGAAACCCTAGCGCTGTCAAAATCCATTGCTGTCTGTCCCAATCAAAGACCCTGGCTCCACATTAACAGGCCTTCCACAGTTTGCAAGCACAGCAGTGATGACAGAATCTGTCTGTATACCCTCATCTCATGGATCAGAACCAGAAGAAAACTGGCATCGACTCAACAAGGAGCAGTGCAGTATTTGCTGATCAGAGCTGAAATAAAATGAAGAATGGAGCAGCCTCCATCTCTGACCTGAAATTCAACTGTTAGAAGATTGTTCCAGAGAGATGTCAAACTCTCTGCACTACCCATGCCCACACAGCCGAATCCAGACGTAACAAAACAGATTTTTGACCGCAGATCTCTGTGAAAAATGCTAGATGTCTTTGAGGATTCTCAGAAGATTTTAAAATAGAAAAAAGAGAAAAACAGAACAAATATCAACGTTTCAGTCATAGACCATCTTCAGGACTTGTGACATAAAAAAAAAATAAATAAATATGTATAGGAAATGACATATGAAAACATATATATATATACATAAACAGACAGTTACGTGCTTAAAGAGTGTGTGTGTGTGTGTGTGTGTGTGTGTGTGTGTGTGTGTGTGTGTGTGTGTGTGCAATTGTGTGCATGCGTGCGTGCATGCATGCATGCATGTGTGTGTGTGTATGTGTGCGCGTGCATGTGCCTGCATAATTACATGCATGCCTGCGCGCTAGCACACGCGTATGCGTGTATGTATGTGTGTGCGTGCACGCACATATGTGTGTGTGTGTGTGTGTGTGTGTGTGTGTGTGTGTGTGTGTGTGTGTGTGTGCGTGCATTTTGGGGAAAAGGAAAATTTAGTGCCCAATCCCATTTCACCTTCAAGGAAAAGAGAGGCAGGCAGATGGAAAAGGCAAACAGAACCAGAGATAGAGAAAAACAGAGTAGTAGAGGAGTCTTGTGTTTGGAAGGGGGTGCTTGAAAGTGTGTAAAAGAAAGTGAGACTGAGAGGAAAAAGAGAGGCAGATAGAGGGAAAAGGCAAACAGAACCAGAGATAGAGAAAAAAGAGAGAGTAGTAAAGGAATTTTGTATTTGGAAGGAGGCACTTGAGGATGTGTATGAGGGGGGAAAAAAAAAAGAAAAAAGAATGAAAAAGTGGGGGGGAGGGGGGGGAGGGGGGTGAGGGTGGGGTATTGTGTGGAAACTCCTATAAACAATGGGGTGAATTCAGTGCATCAGCTACCATATTGCTCAGTTAACATCGCCAGCTTGCTTACTACTTGGAAAAATTGTCTGGGCCTGGTTAATGCCTGGTTGATGCCTGGTTAATGCCAGGGTCTTTGAAAGGAATCAGCACCACCAACATGACTCAGTGGAAGCGCGGTGCCCCCATCTAATGGGTTGCCTGATGACACTCTTCACTTTTTTTTTTTCTTTTTTTTTTTTTTATTTCTTTTTTCTTTTTTTTTTGTTATCTCAACTTCTGCGCCACCATAGTGGCATTGCACCCAATGATGCTCATTCCAAGCCCTCGTCCACATCAGAGCCCGGACCGACCTGCCAAAGCCCCGGCGCCGACAATCTACAGGGAGCAATCAGGTCACGTCATCATGAGGCAGCCTAGCAGAGCACACACTGCACTGCCACTGAGCCACTTTTGGTGGTGTCCAGTGGCACCTGTTCTGATTCAGAATACGCAGGACACCAGCATCTAAGCCTCCCTACTGACGACAACAATTGCTCAGGCATGGAGTCAGCATGAGTCTGCTCTCAGTCTCAGCCTGGACGGTGCCACCACGTCTGTCAAATGACAGCTCCCATGAATTCGCCAATACCGGTGCCCCTGACAAAGTCATAGCAAGGCCATAAATGCGGAGAGATAATCAAAACCATGAGATCAGGGCACGAAGAGCCACAGGACTTGAACTTTTTTTTTTTTTTTTTTGCTAATCGATAAGGATGGGGGATGATGAAGATTATGCTAACATTTCCATCCATGTCTAACACTGCAGGACAGGGCTGTACTCTACGCTTATCCTGGTGTCAACCAGGCCCGAGAGATATGAGCAGTGTTGGTCAGGAATTTGACGAACACTCTCAGGGACACATCCATTAAGTGGATGGAACTCAACTGTGTGGTCCAAGACTTCCCAACTGAGCTCAGAGCAATCTCAGCTGTGGATAGGGGCTGACTGGGGCAAAAAATCCCACGGACAGGTCGCTCTGACAGGAATCAAACTCATAACCTCCTTCCGGGAGTCTGTGGTGCTCACCATTTCACCATGGTGGCTGGTAATAAGCTATGATCTTAGCTGCTCTTTGTGGACTGCCCATGCTCTGGCTGTACTGTGACCGCTCTGGGTGAGGCTGCATACAATGTATGTCAGAGAGCAGGAATGTGCGATGCAGAGAATCATGCAACTGATCAGGCATGGAAAAGTGAGAGAGAAGGGGGAAAAGCTCACATTTTCCACTGCTCTTCTAGGACAGAAGATTTAGGTCCAGCCCACTTGGACATCACCCAGCTCTTTGGTAATTGTTACACAGCGCTGCTGAGCTACCACTGCTTTTTAAGTTGTCACTAAGGGCCTTTGCCCAGCCTGTGTTGACAACCAGTTAGGAGAGAAACATGTAGTGTTTCAGATCCATCAAGGAGCAATGTGTATTCATACTTCTTTCCTGAAAACAAGGGTTCTGGTTCCTCTAGCAAGAATTTCTATGGGTATGGACCGAAGTGAAATGCGTGTGTGTCATGTGTGTGTGAATGTGTGTATGTATGTGTGTGTGTGTGTGTGTGTGTGTGTGTGTGTGTGTGTGTGTGTGTGTGTGTGTGTGTGTGTGTTTAAATGCTGGAAATTTCTCTTGCTTTGCCTCCATTGTCCCTGTCACAATAGGATACGTGTGACTTGGCAACATGCTGAAAGCTTTCAAAGGGAGCATGCTCCCATGACATTGGCCACAGCCATCTAGTACAAAAGAACAGCAGCCAAAGTAATTTCAAAGTGTTTGTGTTAATTAATGACTAGTTGACTGACAGTTATGTGCTTCACAGAAAAACAAAAAGGTTTGGGAGTCTCACAGTGTCAGTGAAATTTTTGTTCAAACCCGCATGTCTCCACAGTCAATTATCACAAACTTGATGAGACCTCCTAGAAATAACAGTATGCTTTCTTCCCCTTTTCATTATTTTTTTTTCTTCTGTGTGTGTGTATGTGTGTGTGTGTGTGTGTGTGTGTGTGTGTGTGTGTGTGTGTGTGTGTGTGTGTGTGTGTGTGTTGTGTGTGTGTTGTTTTGTGTGTGTGTGTGTGTGTGTGTGTGTGTGTGTGTGTGTGTGTGTGTGTGTGTGTATTTAGCTAAGTTCAAAGGGTAACTAGATCTCTCATTCTGCAGGGTAGGACTTAGGTTGGTTACCAATGAAGTGTCACTTGATATTCCTATGCACACCAATCTTTTTCTTTTTGAATCTTATTTTGGTGTCTTAAATTCCATATCCCCTCGGTGGCATTACTCTCATGATCATGATGCTCATCCCAGTTACCACTTGCACAGCCACATACAGGTTCACTATGCTGTACTGTACTTCTGCTTGTAATCCCAGACCTGGTCTTCAACAGGGAGAATCAGTATCTCGTCATCATGATGCACCCACCTGCCCAGACAGGCTGCTGACGCTGCCTCATCTGTACAGTCAAGTTCAAAGTACCTGATAATAAGTGATATGATCCTACATATGTGGACACTACCTACTTATGTGCTCAGCCTAAAACTAATGGCAATAACAGCTTCATCGTAATGCGAGCCGAAGTAAGCATCTCTCTTTTGAAAGAACCAAACCATGTTCATCCAGTGACTGTCCCTATGAATTTGTTGAGCACTACTGAGCATGATGAGTGTACTTTCTTTGAGCAACTGGAGGTACACCGTGTTTGTTACAAGCAATTCTCATGATTCACTATTACGTGTTACTGTTAGCAACATGAAAAAAGAAAGACCTACCGTGTGTTGTCACTGCCAAGGAGGCGCACGAGTCCCCAGAGAAAGTCCTCCGATCCAGAGTGGCACATAAACGTGTAAATCGTTTTGTCTTTGTCCGTATGCAAATCGTCCACAAGTAATTCTAAAGCAGTGTGCGCCCGCTTGTCCGTGCACATGAGATCGGAAAAATAAGACTCGCTTGCCCAGTTGCAGGCCGCCATCTTCCTTGCACATGACGTTTTCCAGAACCCAGCTGGTGAAAAATCCGAGGATTGGAACAAGACCAACCTCGGTCTTTCCAGATGAATTGAGGAATGAAGTGACGGCTCGCTCCGACACGCTCTCACCTCACTTTCTCCCCCATCTTGTTGACATCGTATCCAATGTTCTCTCGCCTCGCTCTCGCGAGACCCGGCGTGATTCAAAATGGATTCCACTTGGCTTTTGAATTTGCAGACGACAAAACGACAAAACTTGTTTGAAAACTTTCATGACATGATTTTCTTCAAGCACAGGCTTAAGATCACAGTTGTATATATTGGCATGTGTTATGATGATTTGTAGACAATATAATATGGCATCATATTCAATCAGATTGATGCAGTATTCGATTTAACACCTTTTTTCTGCCACTTGCTGTGTCACAGCAGTCTCACGAACTTCACGAGTTAAATGTCTGTCGCCTGGGTTGGAGGCAGGAGAAACACAAACTTTAGAACTCGAAAAGTCTTGTGGCGATTTTTTTGGCCACTGTATATATCAGGTCCCTATTTTGAACGGATTAACACCCGAGAAATGTGATGGGAAATTACAAATCAAGGCCAACATATTCTTGCACAGGTAAGTTTGTTTTCATGAGACTAAAAATAAGGCATCATATTCTTGCACAGGTAAGATTGTTTTCATGAGACTAAAATCATATTCTTGCACAGGTACGATTGTAGTCATCAGACTATAATTATTATGATGTACAGTAATGACTGTACCTAATAATTTCAAAACCATGTCCTAGCCATAATATATAGGATTAGTCTTGTCTTGTATGATACATCCCAAACCCTCCCCACCCCTGCCCAGCCTTGTCACAGAGTTGGGCCAGCAAAGCTTGGTGTTGTGTTGGAGACCATTGTGATGTCCGCACTTCATTAGGTTGAGGTCTGAACATGTCCTCAAGGCTTCTCACCCCCAAATCGCCCCCAAGGCCCCACCCCAGCCCATATATGTCCTCTCTTTCCCCCTGATAGCTAGGACAATCCACTCCGCAACCACAACCCTACCCCCCACCCCTGTGTGTGTGTGTGTGTGTGTGTGTGTGTGTGTTTGAAGATGTCCTGTCTGGCTTTGTCAGCATGAATGTGATGAAGTCTGATGTCCCCTCAAGGCTACTTGGCCTAAAGAGTACTACTAGTTCCTGTTTCTTTCTCATTCAGCTTCTTGACCTATATCAGTAAGTGGGTCCTATTCTGGTCTGCATCCATACTTTTTTGATGATCCCATTGCCCTACACTATCAGCCCAGATGACTCAGCTGTTGCTGAAATTGAAAAAGGTATAGATCTGCAGTCAGAGGTCTGGAATATAGCACTAGCCATGTAGTGTACACAGACACTACATCTTTAGTTTCAGACCTAGACCCAGAGTCAGCATTGTGGATTGTCACCACTCCCAGAGCTTAGGTAATCAACAATGGTTGGTCAGACTCAGAGCCATCTGGCTACTCCTCATCAGCTGTCCACAGTTGTATCCTATGTGTCTGCTTGAAGTTCCTGACTCCAGGGGTTTCTTGGTTATCATTGCTTACACTTGTGTTGGGCCATGGGGACATTCTACTTCAAAACTTCTGTCTGGTGATGCTGATGCAGGTTTTCTTGTAGGTATGTTCAATAAACCCTTCTTTTTGTTCTTTTTGTTAGCTGGTTGCTGGAATAGTTGTTGCTGGTGTTTTCATTGTCATGGCTTTTCTGTGGGTCAGTGTTGCTGTTGGGGTTCTGGCCAATGGATCTGGTTGATTTTTTCCTTAGGCAAACATCAATTATTGGTTGGTCTATAGATGTCTCTGCTCAATATACTAAAAAACTCACTTTACAGTGGAAGTCATCTGTGGGTTATTTGTTCTGAGCTCCAGATGTTTCTCAGAAAAAGATAAAGGAAGTCTGCTACTGCCTTGCCAGTTCTTCCTCTGACATCCATATCTGTAAAGCTGACGCTTGGTGAAGGCATGCACGGGGGTAGTCCCAGTTTCCATGAGTGCATTCCTGTCCCATATAACTCGGTCAGAATTGATTTGTGTCGATCATCAAGACCTTGATTTCCTTTTTGTGGATAATAAAGCCAGCTTGTTTCAAGGTGATTGCTAACTCAGAGACCATGCATCTGTTGATTGTTAGAAAGTAGCACCAGATCATACGCATAGTGTTGGATATCCAGGAGGGTGTTTAGTGGCTTCCGTTTGTCTCTCTTTGTCCTGTTGCGTCCTTCATGATCCAATTAATAACCATGAGAAAGGGGAAGGAGGTCAGCAAGTAACCCTGCTGGACTCAAGTCTTGTCTTGGAAATTGTTGGTGAGCTGTCCTCCGTGGATCTCTCTACAGACCTTTTTCACAAGCTTTCTGATCAGATTAATAAAGCAGTTCAGTAGCAGACTGTAAAGTACTGTCTGACCCATTTCCAGGGATTTTTTCTTTCATAACTGACAAAGTTGATGCAGAGGAAAAATTCCATTTTTATGGAGAAAGCTCCATTCTTACAGCCTCATTTTCATTCCACATCCATTTTGCGCCCAGTTTGAGGAGATAAGTGATTGTTTGTACTTGTTTTCATTGTCTTCGATGTTGTTTGTCTTGCCTGAAAAAGACCAAACAGGTCGAAATGCGTTGTGTTTTGTCTTGTAATTTGTCTTTTTCATTCGGCAGTACTGTAATTTTTCTTTAAAGTTTTGTTTCCATTCTTATGACTGTTCTATGATAGCAGTTTTTTCTGTTTCTTTTTTCTTCTTCTATTTTTGTAGCGTTTGAGGAAGATACATGGTACCACACAGAAAATTACAATGAAAAAATCAGCGACAGAAAAATCATCTAAAAATAAAACTTATGTGCAGATGAGCTGAAAAAAAGAAGATCAGTGAAAGCTATGCCCTGTTTCGTTCCAAAGTGATCGAAGATCTTCGGCCCAAGGACACAGACTGGACGGAGTTGCAGCAGGCTTGTAGGTGAGCCATCAATGATCCAGTGAACGAGAGGGACAAGTCTTGGCATAGTGCACACGTGCGAGTGTAGCATGGTTGCTGTGTTTATACTTTGTAAAGAGGACCAGATGTATGAGCCCTCTTTACAAAGTATACACACAGCAACCACGCTACAGTGAGCAGCAAGAATGAAATAGCTTAAAATAATGGATAATAGCAGTATACATTGAGAGAAGTGTGAGAGCTGGGCATTGGTATGAAATGAAATGAAGGTGACTTTGCTTTGAATTTGATGCTTGCATGTGTGGAGGGAGAGAGGCAATGGGGGAGGGAGGCATATGTTTACAGTGTTTATCAGGGCTTAATTGAAGTAGTAGTGTCCTTCTTCTTTCTATTTTCTTTTTTTTTTTTTTTTTTTTCTTTTTTTCGCTCTCTGATCACAACCAGATATTTACAAAGGTAAGATTTTTGTACACATCACTGCGACCACTTTCAATCATACCATGAACTGATTAAGGAAGAGACATTGGAAATAATGAGTGAACGAGACAGTAAAGATAGTCTGCAGAGAGATGTGTTGGTCATCGTTATAATGCAGTTTTCTGGTCTGCTTGCTGTGTGACCCAGTGCCGGAGATCTGTCACACGACAAGGTCCCTCTTGAACGAAGAGAATGTCAACGACACAACTGACACTGGGCTGTCCTTGCTGCACATCAGTTGTATGTCTGGAGGTAATGAAAGGACGAGAGAGAGAGAGGAAGAGAGAGAGAGAGAGAGGAAGAGAGAGAGAGGGGAAGAGAGAGAGAGACGAAGAGAGAGAGAGGAAGAGAGAGAGGAAGAAAGAGAGAGAGAGAAGAGAGAGAGAGAGAGAGGAAGAGAGAGAGAGAGGAAGAGAGAGAGTCCAAGACAGAGCGAGAGGAAGAGAAACATATTTCATTTTCAGAGTTTTATGATGATCCTGATGACAGTTTTCAATTATTGTTCATTTTTTATATTCCTTTTTATCTTTTGATCAACTGTAGGGGAAGAGAGAAAGACAGAGGAAATAGTTCAGAAAGAGACAATGGGATGGAATCAATCATGCATGTGGCATCATATAATTTTAAATGTCGGAGAACTCTGTCTTTAAATGCTGGATGAGTCGATACATTAGATCAAGTTTGAAGAGATAAAGCTAGATATGATATGAATGTCTTCCTCAATATCATAAATGCAGCATGCCTATACATAGTACAAACATTTCTTTCCGATGTGTACAGCACCAGAGGAAAGAGAAAGAGGGGGGAGACGTAGTCATAAATGTTACATAGAGACTGGCAATGTTTGCTGATCAATACAAAACTCAACACTGTCAGTAAAGCCACTACTATCAGCTCCCAGGTAGCACAACAACCTTCAAATCATTAAGTGATTGTATTCATCCATCTGTATGGACGTGACAGCAGGACTTCAACTGTGGATCTCTCAATATGACAGTATCTAGCATGTCATGCAGATGTCAATTGTGTATGCTGGTAGACTGGAACCGTTCCTAGCAGAAATCAAACGTCAAAGACTTCTGTCTGTTGGGTATTTATCATGCCATGACTCCCAGTCCCTGTGCAAGACAGACCTACATGATACAGTGGAAGTTACATATCCCAGCAGCAAACCAAGAAGTGCTAGTAGACATTGTGAAGGTCTGGACTGGTTACTTTAGTTACATGTAATGGTGAGAGCCATGGAAGTTCATGGCTTAAGAAACGTCTGCACCATTAGGACCAGTGATTATAGGACACCTAGGAGGAGAACCATGATGATAATGATGGTGATGGTGATAGAGATAGAGATGATGATGGTAATGATGATGAAGATGATGATACAATGACAATGACGATGATGATGTTGGTGATGAAGATGATGATGATGACAATGGCAATTATGATGAGGATGATGATGATGATGGTGATGGTGATAGTAATGATGATGGTAACGATGGTGAAGATGATGATGATGACAATGATATGATGATGATGATGATGATGATGATGATGATGATGATGGTGATAGAGATGATAATAGTAATGATAATGATGATGGTGTAGTGATGAAGATGATGATGATGATGCTGAAGATGCTATGTGGACGTGTGTCCAGCCAGCAGCAGTCAGATCAAGCTAAGCTACTGCTGCGTAAAGGGGTGAAGTGGTCCACGCTGACCAAAAACCAGTTCACTGCTCTCCATTTGGCTGCCTACAAGGTCAGTCTGTGTCAGTGTTGTCCCTTATCTCTAACTGTCAGTGTTGTCCCTTACCTCTATCTGTCAGTGTTGTCCCTTACCTCTATCTGTCAGTGTTGTGCTGTTCCTTACCTCTATCTGTCAGTGTTGTCCCTTACCTCTATCTGTCAGTGTTGTCCCTTACCTCTATCTGTCAGTGTTGTGCTGTTCCTTACCTCTATCTGTCAGTGTTGTCCCTTACCACTATCTGTCAGTGTTGTCCTTTACCTCTATCTGTCAGTGTTGTCCTTTACCTCTATCTGTCAGTGTTGTCCCTTACTCTATCTGTCAGTGTTGTCCCTTACCTCTATCTGTCAGCGTTGTGCTGTTCCTTACCACTATCTGTCAGTGTTGTCCCTTACCTCTATCTGTCAGTGTTGTTCCTTACTTCTATCTGTCAGTGTTGTCCCTTACCTCTATCTGTCAGTGTTGTCCCTTACCTCTGTCTGTCAGTGTTGTCCCTTACCTCTATCTGTCAGTGTTGTCCCTTACCTCTATGTGTCAGTGTTGTCCCTTACCTCTGTCAGTGTTGTTCCTTACCTCTATCTGTCAGTGTTGTGCTGTTCCTTACTACTGTCTGTCAGTGTTGTCCCTTACCTCTGTCAGTGTTGTGCTGTTCCTTACCTCTATCTGTCAGTGTTGTTCTGTTCCTTACCACTATCTGTCAGTGTTGTCCCTTACCTCTGTCTGTCAGTGTTGTTCCTTACCTCTATCTGTCAGTGTTGTGCTTGTTCCTTACTACTGTCTGTCAGTGTTGTCCCTTACCTCTATCTGTCAGTGTTGTCCCTTACCTCTATCTGTCAGTGTTGTGCTGTTCCTTACCACTATCTGTCAGTGTTGTCCCTTACTCTATCTGTCAGTGTTGTGCTGTTCCTTACCTCTATCTGTCAGTGTTGTATCAGTGTTGTTTCTTACCATCAGATATCAGTGTTGTGCATTTACTGCCGTGTCAAAGTGTGCTTCCGTACAACTGTTCTCGGTAGTTGTTGGGTTTTTTTTTTTTCCATTTTCTTACCATCACGTCCCAGTGCTGGTCTATACCACAGTGTTTAAGTGTTGGAAGTACAAAACAGTTGTGTAGGTGATGTCATGAACTTAGCTGTATGGAATAGCCATGAGTGGGGATATAGTGATTGTACATAGTGCAGACATACATAAAACATTCATGTGTGCTGATGTTATGATTGTGATTGGTTGATAGAAAGAAAGGCGAGTGCCCCCCCCCCCCCCCCCCCCCCCACACACACACACACAGACACACACAGATACAGATATATGTGTGTGTGTATGTATGTGTGTGTGTATCACTGTGTGTATGTGAGAGAAGAGAGAGAGAGAGAGAGAGAGAGAGAGAGAGAGAGAGAGAGAGAGAGAGAGAGAGCACATTCACATGCAGGTCTAGGGAGATCTAAAACAGTTAGTGTGGTAATATGGCGACTATCAGTGTCAGATAGTAAAGGGAAACAGTTAGTGTGGTAATATGGCGACTATCAGTGTCAGATAGTAAAGGGAAACAGTTAGTGTGGTAATATGGCGACTATCAGTGTCAGATAGTAAAGGGAAACAGTTAGTGTGGTAATATGGCGACTATCAGTGTCAGATAGTAAAGGGAAACAGTTAGTGTGGTAATATGGCGACTATCAGTGTCAGATAGTAAAGGGGGAAACAGTTAGTGTGGGTAATATGGTGACTGTCAGTGTCAGATGGTAAAGGGAAACAGTTATGTTTAATAGCTGTAATATGGCACTGTGCAACAATACGTGTGGTGATTGTAACTGATAGACATGGAAAATTGAGTGTGGTGATTGTAACAGGGCGGCATGGAATAATTAAGGTATTTATTTATTATGTGTGGCGAATATAAAATTGCAATGTGGAACAATTATGCATTATGACTGTAACAGAGTGATGTGGAAAAGTTATGTAAGGTGAATGTAACAGGGCGATGTGGAACAGTTGTGTGTGGTGACTGTAACAGGACAATAACATGATGACTGTAACAGAGTGATGTGGAACAGTTATGTATGGTGACTGTAACAGAGCGATGAGGAACAGTTATGTATGGTGACTGTAACGGAGCGATGTGGAACAGTTATGTATGGTGACTGTAACAGAGCGATATGGAACAGTATGTATGGTGACTGTAACAGAGTGATGTGGTACATTCATGTATGGTGACTGTAACAGAGCGATGTGGTACATTCATGTATGGTGACTGTAACAGAGTGATGTGGAACAGTTATGTACAGTCATGTATGGTGACTGTAAAAGAGTGATGTGGAACAGTTGTGTATGGTGACTGTAAAAGAGTGATGTGGAACAGTTATGTATGGTGACTGTAACAGAGCGATGTGGAACAGCTGTGTATGGTGACTGTAAAAGAGCGATGTGGAACAGTTGTGTATGGTGACTGTAACAGAGTGATGTGGAACAGTTGTGTATGGTGACTGTAACAGAGCGATGTGGAACAGTTATGTATGGTGACTGTAACAGAGCGATGTGGAACAGTTATGTATGGTGACTGTAACAGAGCGATGTGGAACAGTTATGTATGGTGACTGTAAGTTGTAACAGAGCGATGTGGAACAGTTATGTATGGTGACTGTAACAGAGTGATGTGGAACAGTTGTGTATGGTGACTGTAACAGGGCAATAGCATGTGATGGCTGTTACAAGGCGATGTGGAACAGTGATGTGTGATGACTGTTACAAGGCGATGTGGAACAGTGATGTGTGATGGCTGTTACAGGGCAATGCGGAACAGTGGCGTGTGATGACTGTTACAGTTATGTGATGACTGTTACAAGGCGATGTGGAACAGTGATGTGTGATGACTGTCACAGGTCGATGTGGAACAGTTTGTGTATGGTGACTGTAACAGAGCGATGTGGAACAGTTGTGTACGGTGACTGTAACAGAGCGATGTGGAACAGTTACGTATGGTGACTGTAACAGAGCGATGTATGGTGACTGTAACAGAGTGATGTGGAACAGTTGTGTATGGTGACTGTAACAGGGCAATAGCATGTGATGACTGTTACAAGGCGATGTGGAACAGTGATGTGTGATGACTGTTACAGGGCAATGTGGAACAGTGGTGTGTGATGACTGTTACAGGGCGATGTGGAACAGTGGTGTGTGTGATGACCGTTACAGTGTGATGTGGAACAGTTATGTGATGACTGTTACAAGGCGATGTGGAACAGTGATGTGTGATGACTGTTGCAGGGTGATGTGGAACAGTTATGTGTGATGACTGTTGCAGGGCAATGTGGAACAGTTACATGTGATGACTGTAACAGGGCGATGTGGAATAGTGATGTGTGACGACTGTTGCAGGGCGATGTGGAGCAGGTGGAAGCCCTGGCAGACGGAGGGGCGGATGTGAACCAGCCTGGCCACAGCGATGTTACCTCCCTTCACGTCGCCGCCATGTGCGGCCATCTGGAGGTCAGTGTCGTGTCGGCTGACACAGCTGTGATCTGAGGGAATGGGCACCAAAGCTCTCAGATTGTTCAGGATGAGGATTACCACAAGCTACCGGGCTTCAAAATATTTTTTTTAGAATCCTTTCCTTAACTGGGTCCAACTTGCTGCAACTCACTGTGTGGGTTGTATGCTTAGACAGAATACACATACAGACTGGATGTACACCAAATTAAAGCAAATACATTATGTTATATGATTGAACAGATCAGCTCTCAATGACAGTGTCATTCTGTGTTATCACATCAGCAGGCAGGGAGCTAATGTGAGGGTCATCCAGTGTCAACAGATCAGTGGTCAGGGATTTATGTGAATGTCATTCTGTATCAACAGATCAGTAGTCAAGGGGTTAAAGTAATTAGATCAGTAGCCAAGGAGTTAATATGACCCTGTGTCAACAGATCAGCAGTCAAGGGGTTAAAGTTGGTGTCATCCTATGTCAAAGGATCAGCAGCCTAGGAGTTAATATGACATGTTCAACAGTCCAGCAACCAGGGCATTAAGGTGAGTGTCATCCTATGTCAAAAGACTGGCAGTCGAGGAGTTAATGTGAACCTGTGTCAACAGATCAGCAGTAAAGGGGTTAGCATGAGTTTCATCCTGTGTCAAACAGATCACACGGATTCTCCTTTCCCATGGAGCTCACATCGACATTGGAGACATTGTCAAGTTCTCTCCACTCCACATAGCATGCTACTTCGGCCATGAGAAGGTGGGTGGGTTGAAGTCTTTCTGTTATCCACTTTCCTTTGATCATTATCAGCAGCAACCAACATACCACAAAAATATGAGACAGCAGTAATGATGAAAATATGAAGATAATGATAATGACAGTAATGATCACATTGGTAATTTACGATGATCATACAATATAAAAGCAGAAGCCAGCAGACACAGAAAAATATAGGACACTACTGATGATGAAGATGATGATGATGAGCAGTATTCTGCCATGGATATCGCACGAGTTACAATCCTATGGTCGTGCACACTCATGTATAGTGCTCAGTCCCTGTCGACTCGCATATTTTGCTTTATTTTGGTCTTCTTATTTTTAACAATAACTGCACAGTAACTAACAGTATTGTGACTGTTATCCTAGGGAAGAGTAAACTCTTTACTAATGGCTTTTTGTACATTTGAGTCGGTCATTTTAAAAATGTTATGATTGTCTGTTAAGAAGCATGGCGGGCAAGTCAAACTGAAGAATCAAGAACATCCATAGCTGCGCCTGTACTCACTCCCCCACACCTGTGCAAGATCACATACTGACACAAATATGCCATACTCCTACTGGTCACAGACTGTTATGACAGTTATGATGATGACGGTGGTTCTGTTGATCATGATGACGACAGTGATGACACTGAATGTCTTAATGATGATGACAGTGATGGTGGTGGTTATGTGTTGGTGATAAAGATGACAAGGTGTCGACAGGTGGTGGAAGCGCTGATACAGAACGTGGCAGACATCAACATCAGCGGCAGTGTCGGTGACCGGCCTCTGCATTTGGCCTGTGCCAAAGGCAACCTGAAGAATCACACAGCTCCTGGTGGAGGGCACTGCCGACAACAAGGCTGATGGTAGCTACTCCTTGTGTTAAAACTGGGTATCAGTTAATCTTCATGGGCCATAAGTCTGAAATATTGTGGAGTATTACTGAAAACTAGTGACAATACAAT
>JADBJO010003558.1:120000-130000 GCA_016801955.1 Conus betulinus
TAAAAAGGTCAAAAAAGTGTAAAAGTTCGGGGTGCTGAAAGTTGCGGCCAGATATGGCCTCCAAAGCAGACAGCGAATCCGACAAAACCAGAAAGTCCCTCTTTGGAGACCGTGAGATTATTCTTAGTGCCAGAACCAGAGCTGTAAGTTCAGCAGAGTAGGCAGAAGCGTCCGAAGGAATATGTTCTAACAGTATTTGAGAAGGAGCACCAGGGCAGTAGGCTGCACAGGCCACTCCATCTTCAGACTTGGAACCGTCAGTGAAAATTTTCTGATAGGATGGGAGTTTTGAACTCAGCTCAGCATACAACGCCTTGTATGCCCAGAGCTGGTGGACTCTTTGCGAAAAGCTGCAAGATCAAAACGAATGTCTGGTGTGAAAAAGGTCCACGGAGGCTCATCTGGAAACTTGGAAAAATCAGACACAACTCCTAGGTCTAGACCTGCATTCCGTGCGTGAGGCTGCATACGAAGGGCCAAACGACGGAATACAGGTAGGGTTGTTTTCGAATTTGTTTTGGAACTGTTGACATGCTGAAAATGTTTGCTTGCCATTGATCAATCAGAAGGTAAGGCTTATGTGGTATTCATATATTCAGTTGATCTGAATGTTGATGAGTCGGTCCACTAATCATTATGTCCTTTATATATGGTAGCAGTTCATTTACATACAGGAAGAGTCTGGACCAGTGAGAATCGGTCGTTCTGTCAGCTAGTGTATCACCTGTCAGTCAATTAGACAAACATTTAGTTATGAACATATTGCTAGCAGTGCCACTGTATACAGAAAAAGGGCCCAGAGCAAATGAATTTCAAACAGTGCATCAGTCATTTAACCCTTTAATAACCCGTTTCATTTAGGTAAGGTTCTGGCAGCTGTGAAAATACCTTATAAAGTACTGCAGGAATTCAGATTTAACTTTTGAAACTCAGGTAATCAACAACAAAAAAAATTACCAGTCAAGTACTGGTAATTCAGATCATGCAAAGTTTGTATGAAAATTAAGAAGCGGACCTGATTTGGGCAAGATCCACATTTACCCCCCATGTATTCTTCTGTATGATGTACTGGGAAAAGTAGCTGTCTCAAAGGAGCATACCCACAGGCACATGAGATTTTTAGAAAGCTGCTTTTCCATACTTCAGGCAGAAGAGTGCACCAGGGTAATTTTCTGTGTGTGTGTGTTCATGACTACTGTGGTCACTCACTGTCATTTGAAAAATCATGAACCCACCTGTGATCATGACACCAGCTGCCCCCTGCTTTTGTCACCTCATGCTCTGCCTTTGAAGTTTCAGGTGAGTGAAGACATATCCATACAGTCTTCACAGCTCTCTGAGCCATCGTTACAGGTTCAGCAGCAGCTTGGCTGTTAACTTGTCCACAAATAGGTTGATAGAACTGTCCTTACCATTACTGGACATAGCCACACTTGACAAGATGAAAAAAAAATCATTTTTGAAAAAACATTTTAGAATTAAAGTACTTTACAAGTGACAGTTATTTTGGCAACCACCGTTGTCCTCAAATGGCGAGTCTTAATGCTCACATGTTCCCAAGGGCATGTATGGGAATGAGATGCAGAGGTATCCTCTCTGTGGGCAAAATAGTGGGAATTGTAACTGATTGTTCGTAGCAGACAGGTGGTATGGGGTAGAACAGTAGTTACAAGGTGAATCGGACATCGTTCAGCCCTTGATGTGTCATCCACATAATTCAGTCCTTGATGTGTCATCCACAACATTCAGTCCTTGATGTGTCATCATATCATTCAGTCCTTGATGTGTCATCCACAACATTCAGTCCTTGATGTGTCATCCGCATCATTCAGTCCTTGATGTGTCATCCACATGGTTCAGTCCTTGATGTGTCATCCACATCACATTGTCCTTGATGTGTCATCGCATGGTCAGTCTTTGATGTGTCATCCACATCACATTGTCCTTGATGTGTCATCCACATCATTCAGTCCATGATGTGTCATCCACATCATTCAGTCCTTGATGTGTCATCCACATCATTCAGTCCTTGATGTGTCATCCACACCAATCTCCTTGATGTGTCATCCACATCACTCAGTCTTTGATGTGTCATCCACATCACTCAATCCTTGATGTGTCATCCACAGTGCCTGTACCTACGGAAAGAGTCTGGACCTGGTGAAGTTTCTGTTGGAGCAGGACTGTGTGGACATCAACTGTCAGGGCAAAGATGGACACACAGGTAATGGTCTGTTTTCTAGCTGTGTTGGTGTGTTTCTTTATTTGTCGTTTTGTGTGGACATCAACTGTCAGGTCAAAGATGGACACACAGGTAATGGTCTGTTTTCTAGCTGTGTTGGTGTGTTTCTTTATTTGTCGTTTGTGTGGACATCAACTGTCAGGGCAAAGATGGACATACAGTTATCTTTCCTGGCTGTGTCTGTGTCCGTGTTTGTGTTTGTCTGCACTTGTTGTCTGTGTAGATAGCAATTGTCAAATGGAAAGAATCAAACCAAGGCCACAAATGAAGAGGGGATATGGAAACTGAAATCACCACGAGAGCAGATGAAGGGCCACAGAATTTGAGATTTTTTTTTTTTTTTTGCAATGCTGATCGATGAGGATGATGATGATGAAGATGTTGCTACAGATTTCCATTCCGTTCTGAGTCTGCATGACAGGGTTGTATCCCTGATGTGCTTGCTTTCATGATATATTCTGGTGTTAATCAGACTTGAGAGATACAGACACTTGCAGTGTTGGTCAGAAAATTTGAGCAACACCATCAGAGACCATTAAGTGGATGAAACTCGACTGTTCGGTCCCTGTCTCTCCAGCTGACCCTGTAAGCAGCTGAATGCTGGGTAGGAACTGGTCTGTCTGTATTTGTTTCAGTAGATATTAACTGTCAGGAAGAAGATGGACATACAGGTAACAGTTTGTTTGGCTGTCTGGCTGTGGACATGTGTGTGCGTGTGTGTGTGTGTGTGTGTGTGTGTGTGTGTGTGTGTGTGCCCGCACACAAGCGTGTGTGTGTTGTCTGTGTGACATTAACTGTAGTGTTAATGCAACCTTATAGGTAGAATTTCTGTGTCTATTATCTGTATGTCTGACTAACACACTGGCGACATGGTCTGTGCCCACATCTTTCTCTATCTGCTTTTCTTGCGGATATCAAGAGTTAGCACATTTGTTGTGTATGGACAGCGAAATCGTAGTTGCATTACCAGTCAGAGCGACACATCCACAGCTGATTGTGGTGTTCATGTCACTCTGTTTTCTTGTCATGCACTGGACGTGCATCATTTCCAGTGTCAGTTTCAACTGTGTGTTGCAGCCCTGCACAGCGCCTGTTACCATGGCCACACTCGCATCGTGCAGTTCCTGTTGGAGAATGGTGCCGACATCAACATGGCCGCTTACATCAGTGATCAGAGTGGTGACAGTGAGAAACGAGAAGAACAAACGCCACTCATGTGGGCCTATGAACGAGGTAAGAATCTGACTGGTCGGTAGCCAATAACAATTGTGTTGGTCAATGATCAAGGTTAGAAATTGATTGTGTGTAGCATATGCCCTTTGTTTGGGCTTTTTAAGGAGACAGAAATCTGATTGGTCATCAGGCACTCCTTCATAAGGGTTGTTGAATGAGCTGAGAATCTGACCGGTCAGTAGTAGATGGCCTATATTTGGGCCTATGAATGAGGCCAAAAATTTCATCAGCTGGCAGTTAACAGTTCTTGTGTCGGCCCTTGAACGATGTACAAATCTCATTGGTTGGTAGCAAACACCCGTCATGTGGGTCTGCGAATGAGGTGAGAGTCTCTTTGATTGCCTGGAACTTCTGTCATGTTGACGAATAGAGAGCAGGAAAACTGTCACATGAGATGTGGAGTGTGGAGGTATGGTGTGAACTGGGTCATCAATAATTGGGTAATTATGGATTTGGGAAGTGATAGAGTGGTGATTTGGTCCCCCCCCATCCTGCTGCAGGGTTTTGTTTGGAGTTTTTGAGAAAGGAAGGTGGGGGGGGGGGGGGAGGGGAGGGCGGGGGAGGACATAAAGGTTAGATGTTGGAATTGTCCAAGCTGATTAATAGTGTTGATAGAAAATTGACGTTTCTGTTCAGAAATGTTCATATAAAAGCACTGTGAACTGAAGTTTCATGCCAGAAATGTTCATTTGAAAGAGTTGTCTGAATTTTAAAGCCTGGACAGTTCATATGATTGCATTTTAAACAAGATAATCAGTGCTGGATAGTTTAATGAAACCAGCGTGAGCTGAAGTGTCATGATCCAGAATATTGATGCAAAAGGCACCGTAGACTGAAGATTCTGGATCCAGAACTATGAGATGTGGAGAGTGAAGATGTATAGTTCTCTGTTGTGTTTGTTAGTTATCTGTACTTATTGTTATACCCTTCTTTACTAACATCATCTTGTCTGAAACTTTAGAAAAGAGAAAAAAAAATTTGTTTATCCCTCTTGAGTACATTGACTTAGAGAAAGCAACACAGAAAGTGTAGTTTTATTTCATTGTAAATCTGATCAAATGCACTTACGTGTTTTAGGTATGGAGGAATAGACAAGTTTACCTGATCATCATTCTTGCAATGTTTAATTTTGTGTTGTTTAGGTCACGATGCCATCATTGTGTTAATGAAACATCACAAACGACCGTCAGACGAATCGGCCTGCAGCGATTACTCAGGTAGCCTGGATGGCTCCTATGTGTCCGTGCCCTCTCCGCTGGGAAAGCTTCGCAGTATGACCAAAGGTAGTCGGTCTGTCCTGCTTTCTCACAAATGGTTGTTTCATCAGCTATAGACATGTAGACTGTCCTGTTTCTCACAGACCATTGTTTCATCAGCTATAGACATGTAGACTGTCATGTTTCTCACAGATCATTGCTTCATCAGCTATAGACATGTAGTCTGTCCTGTGTCTCACAGATCATTGTTTCATCAGCTACAGACATGTAGTCTGCCCTTTGTCAAACATCATTGTTTCATCAGCTATAGACATGTAGACTGTCATGTTTCTCACAGATCATTGTTTCATCAGCTATAGACATGTAGTCTGTCCTGTGTCTCACAGATCATTGTTTCATCAGCTATAGACATGTAGTCTGTCCTGTGTCTTACTCATCATTGCTTCATCAGCTATATAGATGTATGTAGCACGATCATCCTGAGTTTGAAATCCTGGATCGTAAGACTTTATCAATGGTATCTCTCCACATCCTGCTCTGTCAGCCTCCCCTCTGTCCTCTCCAGCCCACCTCTTGCCTTCTTGAGCCTCCATCCCTGGTCTCCGGAGATCTTTCTCTCACTCTCTCCACGTCTTTTTCTGTCAATGCCCTATGCAATACTACTTGATCGTAGAACAGCAAGGAAAAAGAAGTGTGTGTGTGTGTGTGTGTGTGTGTGTGTGTGTGTGTGTGTGTGTGTGTGTGTGTGTGTGTGTGTGTGTGTGTGTGTTTCTGTATGTGTGTGTGTGTGTGTGTGTGTGTGTGTGTGTGTGTGTGTGTGTGTGTGTGTTTGCATCTGTTGTTAGTCTGTTTTACTGTCATAATATTAGAATGATTCCTTTCAGAAAAAAAAAAAAGGGAATTGCTCCCCCATCCCCCTCCTGTTTCCGTCTTCTTTTTTCTCTCTCAGGTCAGTGTATATGATCATGGTTTTGATGACAGAGAAGATTGACGTGCTACAACTGAGGGCCACCCTGCCTCACCAGTTCCACCTGCAGATCACTGACCTTGACTTCCATGAGGTCATCGGCACAGGCTCCTTCGGCAAGGTCTACAAAGGCACGTGTAAAGGACGGACCGTCGCCATCAAAAGGTCAGTGCCATCCTTGAGGGGGGTACAGTAAGGCGGAGGTTTCCATAGGAACAAAACCACTAAAGATGACAAATCCAGCGATACAGGTTCCCAGTGTAGACATGAGATGGAGGCAGCGATTTTGCCTGTGAAAAAGATTGTTCACATTGTACTTTTTTTTTTTTGCGGAACTGTGACTCTCCATGTGCCACCAGACTTTAAATGAAAATATTCCGCTTCTCACAGGTTTCATTTTTTTCTTCTGGAGTTGTGTTCTGTAGCATGCTTATCTCCCCCAGCAGGTGCTCTCACTCCCGTAGACTTCTGTCCTGTTATTTTTCTTGCTTTTGTGTTACTGTAGTTATTATTTTAAATTTCGTTTAATTTCATTTTTGAGCGTGCCTTGTCTGTTGAAGAATTATGATCAGTAGTAATAAAGAAAAATCTGATGTGAAGAGATTCACACAAATTCAAGAACACATATATTCACTCAATCACACCTGCTGTCATTTTCTCTCACAATCACACACATGCACGCACGTATGCATGCGCTCACAGAACATCAGGATGAACTAAACACCACCAACCACATGCTGAAGTTCTATTACTGTGCCATGTACAGGTACCACTCCAGCCAGCTTTGGGGCCAAGTCTGATGTGGACATGTTTTGTCACACACACACACACACACACACACACACACACACACACACACACACACACACACACACACACTACACAGAACATCAAGATCAAGAAAAAACACACCACCAAGCACATGCTAAATGTCTTTCCACTGTGCCATGTACAGGTACCGTGCCAGCAGCTTTTGGGGCCAAATCGGACGTGGACATGTTCTGTCGGGAGGTGGCCATTCTGGCCAAGCTCAACAGTCCCTACGTCATCAACTTCGTGGGAGCTTGCCTGGATGATCCTAGTGTACGCATCTCATGCATGCTTTTTCCCTCTGGCATCTACTGTGTCCTCTCCATAATACTTGTACTCCCTGCGATCCAGCATTCCTGTATACAACCAAACCTGTCTTACATCATACCACAGTGCTTTCCTGTATACAACCAGCCCTATCTTACATCGTATCACAGTGCTTCCCTGTATACAACCAACCCTATCTTACATCGTATCACAGTGCTTTCCCTGTATACAACCAACCCTATCTTACATCATACCACAGTGCTTTCCTGTATGCAACCAACCCTATCTTACATCATATCACAGTGCTTTCCCTGTATACAACCAACCCTATCTTACATCATATCACAGTGCTTTCCCCTGTATACAACCAACCCTATCTTACGTCATATCACTGTGCTTTCCTGTATGCAACCAATCCTATCTTACACCATATCACAATGCTTTCCTGTATATACAACCAATCCTGTCTTACATCATATCACAGTGCTTTTCCTTATATACAACCAACCCTATCTTACATCATATCACAGTGCTTTCCCTTATATACAACCAACCCTATCTTACATCATATCACAGTGCTTTCCCTTATATACAACCAACCCTATCTTACATCATATCACAGTGCTTTCCCTTATATACAACCAACCCTATCTTACATCATATCACAGTGCTTTCCCTTATATACAACCAACCCTATCTTACATCATATCACAGTCCCAACACTACCACTTCACAGGGAGCTGTCAGTGTCCTGTCATCATTGGGCAACCCATTGGAAGACAGCATTGGGCAACTCAGTAGAAGAGATGCTACATGGCTGCTAAGTCTCGGAGATAGTTTTGAATGGTGCCCAGCATTACTCTATGATAAAGCCTTGTCTCACACAGCTTCCACACAACCAGCGTTGTTGGTGAAGGTGTCTGTTCACCGTCCCAAAACCAGCGTTGTTGTGGTGAAGGTGTCTGCTCGCCCTCCCAAAACCAGCGTTGTTGGTGAAGGTGTCTGCTCACTCACCATCCAAAACCAGCGTTGTTGGTGAAGGTGTCTGTTGGCTGTCCCAAACCCAGCGGTGTTGGTGAAGGTGTCTGCTCGCCATCCCAAAACCAGCGTTGTTGGTGAAGGTGTCTGCTCACCGTCCCAAACCAGCGTTGTTGGTGAAGGTGTCTGTTGGCTGTCCCAAACCCAGCGGTGTTGGTGAAGGTGTCTGTTGGCTGTCCCCAAAACCAGCGTTGTTGGTGAAGTGTGTCTGCTCGCCCTCCCAAAAACAGCGTTGTTGGTGAAGGTGTCTGTTGGCTGTCCCAAACCCAGCGTTGTTGGTGAAGGTGTCTGCTCGCCATCCCAAAACCAGCGTTGTTGGTGAAGGTGTCTGCTCACCGTCCCAAAACCAGCGTTGTTGGTGAAGGTGTCTGTTGGCTGTCCCAAACCCAGCGGTGTTGGTGAAGGTGTCTGTTTGCCGTCCCAAAACCAGCGTTGTTGGTGAAGGTGTCTGCTCACCATCCCCCAAAACCAGCGTTGTTGGTGAAGGTGTCTGTTGGCTGTCCCAAACCCAGCGTTGTTGGTGAAGGTGTCTGTCTGCTCACCATCCCAAAACCAGCGTTGTTGGTGAAGGTGTCTGTTGGCTGTCCCAAAACCAGCGTTGTTGGTGAAGGTGTCTGCTCACCGTCCCAAAACCAGCGTTGTTGGTGAAAGGTGTCTGTTGGCTGTCCCAAAACCAGCGTTGTTGGTGAAGGTGTCTGCTCACCGTCCCAAAACCAGTGTTGTTGGTGAAGATGTCTGTTGGCTGTCCCAAAACCAGCGTTGTTGGTGAAGGTGTCTGCTCACCATCCCAAAACCCAGCGTTGTTGGTGAAGGTGTCTGCTCACTGTCCCAAAACCAGCGTTGTTGGTGAAGGTGTCTGCTCGCCATCCCAAAACCAGCGTTGTTGGTGAAGGTGTCTGCTCGCCATCCCAAAACCAGCGTTGTTGGTGAAGGTGTCTGCTCGCCATCCCAAAACCCAGCGTTGTTGGTGAAGGTGTCTGCTCGCCATCCCAAAACCAGCGTTGTTGGTGAAGGTGTCTGCTCGCCATCCCAAAACCAGCGTTGTTGGTGAAGGTGTCTGCTCGCCATCCCAAACCCAGCGTTGTTGGTGAAGGTGTCTGCTCGCCATCCCAAAACCAGCGTTGTTGGTGAAGGTGTCTGCTCACCGTCCCAAAACCAGCGTTGTTGGTGAAGGTGTCTGCTCGCCGTCCCAAAACCAGCGTTGTGGGTGAAGGTGTCTGTTGGCTGTCCCAAAACCAGCGTTGTTGGTGAAGGTGTCTGCTCACCATCCCAAAACCAGCGTTGTTGGTGAAGGTGTCTGCTCGCCATCCCAAAACCAGCGTTGTTGGTGAAGGTGTCTGCTCGGCGTCCCAAAACCAGCGTTGTTGGTGAAGGTGTCTGTTGGCTGTCCCAAAACCAGCGTTGTTGGTGAAGGTGTCTGCTCGGCGCCCCAAAACCAGTGTTGTTGGTGAAGGTGTCTGCTCGCCGCCCCAGTCTCCATGTTCCCCTGGCCTTGCCCCTTTGACTTCTTCCTATTTTCACATGTCATGACACAGTGGGAGGGCCCTGTCTCCACAGCGCTAATGCTGCTTCCTGAACATTCGTAACAGCCACTGAGGGTACAAACAAAGTCACTTGGTGTTGAAGAGATGCTTCAACAAGTGTTTGCAAGTGTTTGTAGCTCTGGGTGTGGGAAAAGGTTCCAGCAAATGGCGTCAGCAACTTATTGGTGATCTGTACAATTAGATGAGAGTCTGTTGATTTTCAGAGCATCGATTATATCACCATTCTTCTCTGGACAACCAGAATACAACAGACATCCCATTGTTATTAAGTTGGATAGTTTATTCGATAAATGTTTTTTTCTTTTTAGTTGGTTAAATTTGTAATGATCATTATGTAGAGGCAGGTAAAATGTGCTCCTTTTTTCATGTAGTTTTGTCAAAAAGAATATTTTGCTATAGTTATGTTACCATTGTACAGGATGAGTACTGCTGATGCTAGCCTGTGATGTGATTGTCACGATTATTTGTGTTTTCTTTTTTCATGTGTACTTGTGTTTTGTTTTCTCCATGTACACTATCGGATCATCTTCACAGTATATAAATCTTTGATACTGAAATCTAGTTCTTTGGACAGTCTTAGTGTATGTATCACTGTGTTCTTACTTCTCTTTGAAAACTGAAGACAAGGATAGGGAGAAAGAAGAGGACAGAGGGGAGGGACTATCCTTACAAAACACACACA
>JADBJO010003558.1:140000-150000 GCA_016801955.1 Conus betulinus
ATAAATCCTTTAATGGTGTTTAGTGACAATAAAAAAGTTTCAAGTTTCAAGTTTCACACACACACACACACACACACACACACACACACACACACACACACACACACACACACACACACACACACACACACACACACACACACACACACACACACACACACACACACACACACATGCACACACACACACCACTCATGCACACATGCACGCACACATGCATACTCACATGCAGCACAATCATACACACATACCCATACTCAGACGTAGACACACTCAGTGAGTATGCACACATCCTCACTCTCGCTGACATGCTTTTATGCTGTGATAGAGATGAATATGAAAAAGACTCAAAAGATTATATGATCATTAAATTCCTTCCTTTTTTTTGGATTGAAAAAAAAAAAACAGCGGCGGCAGCGGCAGAAACAGCATACCACAACTCCCGTCCTCCGATCGGAATCACTTCCCCAAACCCATCGTCAGTCTGCTGAAGAGAGGCTGGCACACTGACCCTGAGGTAACAGTGTGTGTGGGGGGGTGTATGTGTGTTGTAGGGTAAGGAAGGGGAGGGGAATGATGAGGTGAGGAGAGGGGGAGGGGTTCATGTATTAGAGGTGTAGAGGGGCTGTAGCTGTGTGTGTGTGTGTGTGTGTGTGTGTGTGTGTGTGTGTGTGTGTGTGTTTTATGTGTGTTTGTGTGTGTGTATGTGTGTCTGTGTCTGTGTGTTAGTGTGTGTGTGTGTGTGTGTGTGTGTGTGTGTGTGTGTGTGTGTGTGTGTGTGTGTGTGTGTGTGTGTGTGTGTGTGTGTGTGAGAGAGAGAGTCTCTCTGTGTGTGTGTGTGTGTGTGTGTGTGTGGTGTGTGTGAGTGAGATATCATATGAATCAGTCAGAGGGAAAACATTCTGTACATAAAGGTAGTGATGGGGTAATAATTTTAAATTTTATCCAATCTCCTGTGACGAGATTTTCTTTCTGTCAAGTATTGAAGTGAATTTCTTGAAATATAATGGCATTGTGTACTTTTTTTTTTGCAGTTGTAAAGCATTCTTTACATATCTGACCTTGATCTTTGACAGAAAAAATCACATGTGCTGGCAGTGGGGTACAAAATGAAATGCTATCATACCTCCTTATCACTGCCACATCATCATCATCATTATCTGCACAATGACTATCACCATCACCACCAGGATCATCACAGTGTTTCATCATTTTTGTTAGCATCGTCATCATCCTCAGAGTCATTATCACAAATAAAAGGAAATATTAAATGAGGCAGATAACAGTAAACAGTAAATAAGAAACAGGGAGGGTAACTCCTGCTCCCAGGATGAAACAAATACAGGCCCATAACTCTAAATGAGTGCTGCTTACGACTCCGGTATCTGCTAGGTGGTTCTTTGTCGTAAGCAACATTGGTTTGGAGTTATGGGCGAGTATTTGTTTCATCAGGCGCAAGAGTTACCCTACTTGTTTCTTATTCACCGTCATGACCACAACCCCAGCAAAGGCCAGAGTTCCGTGAGGTGATCCCGGTGCTGGAGGAGTGTCGGCAGTCCCAGGCCGTGGCCATGCTGTCCAACGTCGACGCCCCCTCCTCCTCCTCCCTCTTCCCCTCCGCCCTGCCCATGGTCACGGAGCAGGAAGTGGACCCCGAGGGCCGCAGCACACCGCCACTGGTGGGGCACGTGTCAGCGCTACGCAACCACTGGGAGATGGAGGCTTCCCGCAACAGGTCAGTGAGGCTGGGACCTCTGCTGATTCTGATTGGACAGGAGCTGCTGTGTTCCTGTAGTAGTACTAGTACTTCAGTTTTACGTCTGTTCACATGTGTGATATTAGACGAAGAGAGAGAGGGATGCATAAAATGTCTGGACTATGTAAGTGTATGCATAGTGTAGTTACCTAAGTGTATATAAATGTCCTCCTAAACATTTCTGATTATCAGCTCAAATTTGTTAAATTTGAATTTGCTTCTGAGGAAATCAGTACAAACTCAATATGTAGAGCCCATCAAATTATGTAAATATAAGCATGAATGTAAATATAAGTATGGGGTAAGGTACCAAAAAGTGCTTCTCACAAATATCATGTGAATAATGTTTGGTATAATGTATGCCAGTGTAAAGAGATGTTAATCTGTCACGCATTTGAATAGAACAGAGGTACTGAAATAACAAGAGAGGCCATTTCAGTTCTCCCTCACTCCCTCAGCCCTCATCTTCCTCCATGGCTCCCCACCCATCCCCCCTCCCCCCCCCCCCCCCCCCCCCCGTCCTCTCCCATTCCTTTCATCCACCAGCCTGTTTCTGTCATCAGTTTCTTTATCGTTCAGTCCTGGCTGTTGGCTTGGTGCATCTTCATTGTAGGCTGTTATACCAGATCATGCCACTTGTTTGTTTTGGACACACACCCATAAGCAGTCACACCCACACCATTTTCACATGACTGTGAGGCTGCTGTCTCTTGGCGGTGCAGTCCTTCTTGGAATGTGTCCGACATGAATGATTCAGTACCACTGCACTTTCTTCTCATCTGTTGCAGTGCCGTGCCCGCCGCAGAAGATTCCAGGCGAAGGATTCCCTTTCCACAGCTGGAAAAACGGTCAGTATTGGCACTTCTGCTCATCATTGCATCAGATCTGCCAGACATCTGTCATATTTACAATGGGGGAGGGGGGGGGGGGGAGGTGTGTAGATAAACAGGAAAAATGAGGAGGTGAAAAGGAAACAAGTTCACACACACACACACACACACACACACACACACACACACACACACACACACACACACACACACACACATGCGCTCACACTTGTGTGCTTGCACATGCACATAGGAGTTAATGCACACACAAACACGCCATGCACATGCGCATGCACAGCTTTGATTTGTTGCTAATGCATGTATTCAGGTTTGAATGTCGAATATTTTTGCATATGCTGCTTCTTTTTGAGGAAAGTAGTCTGCTTCTACTGATGACCAGTGGTGTGTGGTCTCCGCTGGCATGGAGAATAAGTAAGTTGTGTCCCTTTAACAACATTGGCCTGGAGAATAAATAAGTTGTGTCCCTTTAACCCTCTTGTATTCAGATTCTCTGAGGCCAAATTCCCCCCAGTTTTCAGATTTTTTTGGTGAATATAGCCTTAAAATGGGTATGTATGGTTCATGCTTCACCACAACCAAGAATAAACCTCTAGAGCTATGAGATTCCGCATGTATGGTCACAAGACTCTGTTCTATACTGTGAGCAAGATTTTGTGTGTCTCGAGGTGAAAGGTCATGTCACTGTCACCAAAATGTCACCCAATGTGTCACATGCAATGGTGACTATTCTAATACAGCACACCACCATGCAGTTATCCCATGCACATGCATGTTAGTGTTGTAAAATGAAAGCTGCGGCCTAAGTGAGATGATCTGTCTTCTGTCCGCCTGTTCAGTCCCCACAGGTAATCCACAGAATGTCACACACAACTAGTGTCAATTGTCACTACTGAACAGTTACTGTAGATTCAAGCACAGTTCCTCATTGTTTTTCTGTCACTGTTCTAAGCACCTTATACATGTCCATATGTATTTACACACTGTATAGCTGTACAGTGAGGAAATTGAGTAGAGTGTCACTGCTGCCAAGTGTCATCAAAGCACTGTCACCATAAACTACAGGTAAGGTAATATACATGTACACACAAACACAGAGACTAGCAAACTGCCCTACTGTTGAGCCACTTTCAGCGCATGGTAGTCATGGAAACAGTCATTCTTATGAAAGCATAAAGGCACCTGGCAGAAAAAAAACACATATATGACGTTTCTACGTGTCGTCCCTTAGTTGTCATAGGGAATAATCAGTACAGAGACGTAGCCCCGCATTTCGTCAGGTGTTTGTGTCGAACCACAGGGAGTCAGGTGTGCCCTTAACTGATTGTTTTGAGAGTATCTGTTAGTTTCTTCTGCTACTAGTTGAAAAAAATATATGAGAGGTAGAAAGAAGAAATAATCTAGTGCGGTGGCAGTGTTCGGCAGTGAGTGCGCAGGGCCTGTCGGCTGTTGGAATGGGGACCACGCGGGCAGGATGTGTAGCCGGTCGCCATTGTTTTGCAGAGTGGCGAGTAGCACGTGGTTCTCAGGGTCGCTTTCACCATTTTCCTCTCCTTCATTGGTGCCGATTTCAACATCATTCTCTTCTCCTAACTCTCCATTTTCATACTTCTCTAATTCTTGCATAATTTGATCCCACTCCTCCGCTGAACACTCAGGAATATCATCAAACTCGCTGTTGTTAGCAGACGACGCCATTGCGAAAATCGGTCAGTCTCACGCACAACTGTTCGCTTGCAGTTTCTCCTCTTTCTTAGTGAATGGAAGTGGTGCCAGCATCCAAAAAATAGTGCGGCCACATTACTGGACTATAGTGGGAAATCCCCAACACTTTTAGTGGCTCTCCGAGTATTTCACGGAGTCAGCACGTGATGGAAAAGTACCGTACACATGCGGCGGGCAGCTCCCATCTGCGACCGTTACGAAATCTAGCGCGTTGTCTCAGTGCTCCCGTCTGTGCCCGTTATGAATACAAGAGGGTTAACAACATTGGCCTGGAGAATAATAAGTTGTGTCCCTTCAACAACATTGGCCTGGAGAATAAATAAGTTGTGTCCCTTTAACAACATTGGCCTGGAGAATAATAAGTTGTGTCCCTTCAACAACAATGGCTTGGTCTACTTCCCACAGTGTTACTCACAGGATCAGTCTCCTGGCTCCTCAGTCATTCAATTGTGCTGAAGTTGTGCCACAATGGCTGTGTCATCACCCTCAGTCATTCAATTGTGCTGAAGTTGTGCCACAGTGGCTGTGTCATCACATGTTGCAACTGTTCATCTGTTATTCTCAGGGTTCAGAGGAGAGGAATAGTTGTTAGGACAGACACAGGGAAGTCAGGAAGTATTGCTGGCCTTCGGCTGCTGTTTGGGTTCGTCTTTTCATAAATAAAACACCGAAAGTTGAGTTCAGAGTACTTGTTGTTAGCAGGCACTAGACGTAAAAGAAATGAACGTTGTTACTGAAAAGAAACATCAGCTGAACAATGATGATGCGCAAAGAAGCAGAGGAGTTGCTGAGGGTTGCATTCAGTATGTCTTGTACCAGCCACAGTAGATTCTTTTAATACTTGCACCAAATATCTATTTGTGGTTCCAATGTATCAATATGTGTGATAGAAAGTGCTGTTCAACAATGATGTGATTATGACATACAAAGCATAGCTTTCATTTGACTATTGAATGTTCTTGACGGTATTTCTGTAAACTGATTTATAAATATTGTCATCCTGCATACCCAGACTGGCGTGAAAAAATTCAAACTAAAATAGTGTAAATACACTGTCAGAAAATTTGAGGAAACTGTTCATTTCAAACTGTGGTGGTGTGATAACTAAGGGAGACTACCAAACGGATAAGTCCCAGTTCTGTTTGCTGGCTGTTGCAGGCTATGTGTCGGACCCCCTCAGCACCATGAGGGCGGCCATGGCGGTCACCGACTCTCTGCCCAGCTCTGGCAGCTCATGTCATGACAGCGAGGATTCATGACACTCCACCGACCTCCATGCTGCCGTCCTGAACCCGTTCTGCACCATCGACCATCTGACTGTGCTCATCAGCTCACACAGAGACACCTGGGATTCCTGTACCACTGTCTTCACTGCTGTCTTCCTGAAAGGCGCTTCCCATGGACCATTGTGCAGTGAACATCAGTCATGCTAAGACACCGGGGATTCCTCAAGTACTGTTCAACTCTCTGCTTTCTTCCCCTGAAGGAGCAGGTCCATGGACCATTGGGCAGTGAACATTTTCGGTGAGAAGCAACAGGGATTCCTGACCCCACTTTTCATCTCACTGCTGCCTTCCTGAAAAGCTGTTCCCATGGAGAACAGGGCAGTTCACATCAACTCTTGCAGACACAGTGAGGATTCCTAACACACTGCTCTGCTGATTTCCCTCTAAGAAAAGGTCCATTGACCATTGGGCAATGAACATTTACAGTGAGAAGCAACAGAGGTTCTGATCCCACCTGTTGTCTCACCGGTGTGCCTTCGTAAAGAGCCTACGCATTAACTGTTGGATAGTGTACATCACCTCCAAGAGAGCAGGGATTTCTGATGGTCAGTACACTCATTAATGCCTTCTGAAAGGACTGGCCCATGAACTCCCAGGCAGTGTGTGTCAGGTCAAACAAAGCCAGGAAGGAGACCTTGTCAGACAGCCCTCCTCTCTGCTGCCTTCACCAAGAGGCTGGCCGGTTCATTGACCGCTGGGCATTGTACATCAGCAGACAGTGCACTGTGACGCTGGTTCAATTCTTGCGTCTTACCTGAACTGAGAGCTCCATGCTCAAGTGGTGTGAGACAGTCCTTGATCATCATCATAACCACAGACTGTCTTTGGTTCTAACATCTGCCTCCGATTAGAAAACAAAAAAACCTACGAGACTATGCAAGCGGAGACAAACAGTTCACTGTTGTGTTGTTGAATTATTGACAGAGGAGAAGATACAGCTGCTGAAGCCACAGCAGTGTGTGTGACCATTTCATGATGGACGTCAGTAGCAAACCACTGACGTGAATTGGGTCAGGGGTCAAGCAGAACTTTGATTGTTATTGTATACTTGCATTGTATAGAATATTGAACAGGGTTGGATCATTTTCAGATGCTTTCTGTCTGAACCAAAGGATGAACGATGTAGTTTGGCAGTGCCAAGCTGTGTTGTTAGGTCTGCGTTTGTGATTCTGTAACTTTGTGAATCAACTCACGATTTTGTCACACAGTGACCAGTCACCTGGCTGTCACCAGGAGGCATCAACATCAGCTTGATCTCTCTTTGTTCAAGATGAAAAGACTCTGCTGCCAGCTTTCTTCATGAGACGTCATTAACTCTTTGAGACTTGTGCAAAAATGTTGTTGTTCTTGTTACTTTTTTTTAACTGAAAGAGCACAACCACTCCACTGGTACTTAAAGATCTATCCCTGTTAATTTGACGTTGTTGACAGTTTTTAGTATGGCTGGCTAAATATGTGTTTATTCAACTGGTCTGGGTTTTTTTTGTTTTTGCGGCTTTTTTCTGTTTTTGTAGAATACCTGGGATTTTGATTGGCACCTGAGGGGGATAGAGAGCTGTTCAACCACAACGTTTCCACATTCTGTGTTTGCTAGCAATGACTGTACCATGTTTCTTTGATGCTTAGCCTAGCCCTCAGTCATTCTCTGTGCAAGCTCGTTGGTGGAGAATCGTAATGTCTTTGGGATGGGATGGGGCAGATAGATCAGGTCTTCACTGCAGGACAGTAACACTCATGTGATGGCATGGAGCAAAACAGAGCAGATCATCAGTGAACGACGGTTACACTGATAGTATGGAACAGGTAGGTTGGGTCGTCAGACTGCAGTGTATTTGTGATGGGATAGGGCAGACAGGTCACATCTTCAGTGAGGGACTGTAACTGTGAAGTGAGGGTATGGGGCAGACAGATGATATCTTCAGGAAGCCATTCTTTCAGGATGTCTTTCCTGTGGGCCAGTGTCATTGTACTGAGCTACAACATCAGTTTGATTTCTGGTCCTTTAAAAATCATAACTGAATTACTGTCACCACAGTTCATCCATCAAGGGGTTCCTGATGAAACAGGAACAAACACATGTAGCTGCTGTTTTCCGAGGAATACTGAAAGTTACTTGAGAAATCATGGATGGTTAAAGACAGCACTAGCAGCTTTCATTTACAGCTTTTGAAACAGACGTTTCAAAATTTTGGCAAACATTGCACACTTTTTGAAGACAGGAGAAGACATGTAACTCACTAGTAGAACTCTTCATTGAGTCACACATGCTGAAGATAGAAGAGAGCTGTCCGACACTACTCTCTGTGGAAGGAGAGTTCACTCATGATGGCTCCACAACTAAGCAATTATTGTGATCAGTTATGTCAGGGACATAACTTGGCAAAAGTGTCCTGCGCATCATGTTGCCTTGTAGTGTTGATGTAGTGGTAGTTGTCTTTAGCGTTGTTACAGACTGCACCAATCTCTTTGAGCTGCAGGTCTGATCTGTGTGGGTGACTGGGATGGGTTTTATGTCGTTTGTGATACAGCTGTCAAAGGCTGCAGGACATGCCTGCATCAACACACACACACACACACACACACACACACACACACACACACACACACACACATGCACGCACACACGCACACACACACACAAACACACACACACACACACACACACACACACACACACACACACACACACACACACACACACACACACATAAAGATTCAAAGATTTTAATCCTGAGACCCCTTTTGGGGCATGGAGGACTGAAACAAATCAAACAATGTAAATGAAACAAATCAAGCATCCAAAAATGTTCCCTATAATCAACACACTGAATATAATGTTACGCAAATTTAATAAGTTTTAGAAATTTCGCTAAGTTTAGCAACACTTTTTTACCACCACTGAGCAAACTCACATGCACACACACACACACACACACACACACACACACACACACACGCACGCACGCACACACACACACGCGCGCGCGCATGCACACACGCACGCAAGCACGCACGCACGCACGCATGCATGCCACACACACACACACAATGTGTCAACCATCTTCCATGATGACTTCTTTTTCTGATGGTGGAGGTTCTTTTTCAGTTTTATCTGTGTGTGTGTGTGTGTGTGTGTGTGTGTGTGTGTGGTGTGTGTGTGTGTGTGTGTGTGTGTGTGTGTGTGTGTGTGTGTGGTGTGTGTGTGTGTGTGTGTGTGTGTGTGTGTGTGTGTGTGTGTGTGTGTGTGTGTGTGTGTGAGAGAGAGAGTGAGTGAGTGAGACAGCAGCAGGGCATATCTGTCTTCTTGTCTGTGTGACCTTCAAGGTCTAACAGGTATACTGGGTTAATGTCTAGATCAGCCACCTGCTGAGTGTCATCCAAGAGACCCTCTTTCCAGAAGACCTGTTCCAGGAAATATAGTGGAAGACAACACCTGTTCTTCCATTGCAAATAGAGTTACCTTCTCTCAGTTTATGGGTCAAGATATTATGCAATGTACCGGTCCTTTTGATAAACAAAGGTCACATCAGACCCAAGACATGTAGATCTGAACCCATCGATGATAAGTGAAGTAGAACTGTTTGTAACTCGGTGTCAGCATGTTTCACGCTCTCGTGTTTTTCAGTGCATTTTCTGTCTGGGATTGAATGTTAAGCAGACTGAAGGGTAGAAAATAGACCTGCCCCAGAGAAAAAAAAAACAATTGTGGAAGCTAACGGCATGTCTTTCCATTGCAAACAGAGTAACATTTTCTCAGTTTAAGGACCGAGCCAGTAGGTCTGGAGTGTCAAAGGTCAGTGTGATTTGAAGCGAAGGCCGTGATGCCTCTCAGTCAAGACATACACTGTCTGCATTACAGGCATACTGTTCCTCAACCATGTTCTGGCATCTGAACTGAACTGTCTGGCTGACTGAGGGGAGAATTTGCATTGGTCAAACCCAGGCAGCTGATATGTGTTTTAAGAAACCCATACAGAACCCATTTCATTAGCCCGTTTCACAGAGCTGTTGCCCCCTACCTACCGCCTGTGTTTCAGAAGATTGTTTTAAAACTTAATTTACAGGCATGGTGTCTGCTATTTTCACAGTTCTGAAATGCCAATGACTTTTCCATACTGTCACTTTTCAAATCTTCCATGTAAGCCCAACAGCATGTCACAACTTTTACAACTAAGTTTAAGATGCATGAAACATGCATGAACCAAACAATGATCAATCTAGACTGTCTTCACAGTAGAAACCACTTAACCATCAAAAGAAAGTGATGCTTGCAGACTACTTTTCATCACAAAAAAAAAAAAAAAAAAAAAAGAGCAAAACATACGTGAAACATTTTCAGCCCTTATTGCAAATGTCAGACCTCTAAGCCTCAGGATCAGGAACAT
>JADBJO010003558.1:155000-157500 GCA_016801955.1 Conus betulinus
AGTGAAAGGGGTGGTGTTACATAAAGGAGTATGTGACGTTGAGGGGATGAAAGGGGTGGTGTTATATAAAGGAGTATGTGACGTTGAGGGGATGAAAGGGGTGGTGTTACATAAAGGAGTATGTGACGTTGAGGGGATGAAAGGGGTGGTGTTACATAAAGGAGTATGTGACGTTCAGAAGATGACAGGGGTGGTGTTACATAAAGGAGTATGTGACGTTGAGGGGATGAAAGGGGTGGTGTTACATAAAGGGGTATGTGACGTTGAGGGGATGAAAGGGGTGGTGTTATATAAAGGAGTATGTGACGTTGAGGGGATGAAAGGGGTGGTGTTACATAAAGGAGTATGTGACGTTGAGGGGATGAAAGGGGTGGTGTTACATAAAGGAGTATGTGACGTTGAGGGGATGAAAGGGGTGGTGTTACATAAAGGGGAAATGTGACGTTCAGAGGGGGGGTGGGGGTATTTGCTGTGGAGGACGGGGGAAAGTTACATCTAGTTGAGGAAAGAGATAGTATACATAAAACATAATGATAAAAATAATTATTATGATAATAATAATTATAATGATAATACTAATAATAAACAGAGCATCTATAAAACACCTTTGCCAAAAGTTCTAGGCGCTGACGACCCGCACTCACGTGTATGCAACGGGCTGCCTACCTGGGTAGTGCCGACCGAAGAGCTGCCTGCGGGCGCTTCATTCAGTCATTTCCCATGTCATCCAGTCAATATTGTTCACTCAGTTTCCTTTCTTCCTTTTTCTTTTTTCTTTTTTTTCTCACGCAGGGTGCATGCTATGTGGAACGTGTCATCCATACCAACGGCCAAACTGGCCTTCTCTTCAAAAGTTGGTGATGGGATTTACGTGTGTGCAAGATGTTATACATGAAGGGAGAATGTCACATCCAATGGAGAAAAGAGGGTAGGTGAATCTACGTGAAGGGGGAATGTCATAGCTAAGGGGGAAAGGGGGGTAGGAGAATCTACGTGAGGGGGAATGTCATAGCTAAGGGAGAAAGGTGGGTAGGTGAATCTACGTGAAGGGGAATGTCATAGCTAAGGGAGAAAGGGGGGTAGGAGAATCTACGTGAAGGGGGAATGTCATAGCTCAGGGAGAAAGGGGGTAGGAGAATCTGCGTGAAGGGGGTATGTCATAGCTCAGGGAGGGAGAAAGGGGGTAGGAGAATCTACGTGAAGGGGGTATGTCATAGCTCAGGGAGACAGGGGGTAGGAGAATCTACGTGAAGGGGGAATGTCATAGCTCAGGGAGAAAAGGGGGGTAGGAGAATCTGCGTGAAAGGGGTATGTCATAGCTCAGGGAGAAAGGGGGGTAGGAGAATCTGCGTGAAGGGGGTATGTCATAGCTCAGGGAGAAGGGGGTAGGAGAATCTACGTGAAGGGGGTATGTCATAGCTCAGGGAGAAAGGGCGGTAGGAGAATCTACGTGAAGGGGGTATGTCATAGCTAAGGGGAAAGGGCGGTAGGAGAATCTACGTGAAGGGGGATGCCACATCCAAACGAGAAAGCGGGATAGGAGAATGTACGTGGAGGAGGAAGGTCACGATCTGGAGAAAGGGTTGGTAAGGAAGGAGGAATGTCACCGTCAGCAGAGGCTGAAGCTGAGGACTGGTCACATCGCAGACAGTTTCTCCACAGGCAGAGAGCTTGGAAGAACGATCACCTGGCTGAAGACTGTCCTGGTGCAAGGTCATTAAGTTCCTGATCTGGTGTATCCAGTGGCAGCTGTTGCTGTCGAAGCTGCCTACACACGAAATGGGAAAGAGCAACAACAAGAAACAGAACAAGAAAGTCAGTTTGGAAACACGCACGCACGCACGCACGCACGCACGCTCGCACGCGCTCGCACGCACTCACTCACACACATACACACACACACACACACACACACACACACACACACACACACACACACACACACACACACACACACTTACGATAGCATATCAAATTATCATTGGCATTTGAACAGATCATATCATTTGTGATATATAATAGGGTAGAGTAAACTCCAAACATTTTTTGTTTGTTCAATAATCGAGAGTATATGTCAATCAGATGGAGAAAGCAACCCGCAGGCGTGACACAACTTCAGGCATGGGGAAAAAAAAAAATAGGCCTGTCCAAACATTTTGGCGCAAGTTTATAGTACCTGTAATCCCAGCAGATTGCATTTAATTGTTTAGGTACGTCAACACTCAGCAAGACCTGCATGTGATCCCAGTAGATTGCATTGGATCGTTTAGCTACGCCAACACTCAGCAAGACCTGCATGTAATCCCAGTAGATTGCATTGGATCGTTTAGCTACGCCAACACTCAGCAAGACCTGCATGTGATCCCAGTAGATTGCATTGGATCGTTTAGCTACGCCAACACTCAGCAAGACCTGCATGTGATCCCAGTAGATTGCATTGGATCGTTTAGCTACGCCAACACTCAGCAAGACCTGCATGTGATCCCAGTAGATGCATTGG
>JADBJO010003558.1:160000-170000 GCA_016801955.1 Conus betulinus
ATATAGCTGAATAGAAGATGCATGTTGGATAGTGTGTCACGGAACTAGAACCCTGGTCATCAGCCCACGCCGTCAGCTGGCACCAGTGCCATCAGAAATGTGTTCTTGTATGACCTTATTCCAACTATCATTAACTCTCACATTGTTCTTTGTCGCTGGGACTTCTTTTTCTCCGCCATGCCAGCGCATTGATGCGGCAGTGAGATGGTCTAGCAGCAACGTGACCTACTTTTTCAGCGCGGATGAGTACATTGTTCAATGACATTTACAACGCGGAGGAAGACGTGTTGCCCGTGAGCCACTTAATGAACAACTTCCCCGGTCATCTTGACGCAGCAGTGACTTGGTTCTCACGGAGAAGTAGAAATGGCAAAAGTTTCTACCTCAAAGGATGCTATTATTACAAGGTATGTTGTCACGGAGAAGTAGAAATGGCAAAAGTTTCTACTTCAAAGGATGCTATTATTACAAGGTATGTTGTCACGGAGAAGTAGAAATGGCAAGAGTTTCTACTTCAAAGGATGCTATTATTACAAGGTGTTGTCACGGAGAAGTAGAAATGGCAAGAGTTTCTACTTCAAAGGATGCTATTATTACAAGGTATGTTGTCACGAGAAGTAGAAATGGCAAAAAATTCTACTTCAAAGGATGCTATTTATTACAAGGTATGTTCTCATGGAGAAGTAGAAATGGCAAAAGTTTCTGCTTCAAAGGATGCTATTATTACAATGTATTTACTTTACCTGCTGATCCTTTTGTGATAAAAAAAATGCAGCCAACTTAATCTTGCTGGATCTGACTTCCGGCAAACATTATGGTGTGTGCGTGCGTGCGTGCGTGTGTGTGTGTGTGTGTGTGTGTGTGTGTGTGTGTGTGCGCCGGCGTGTGTGTGTGTGTGTGTGTGTGTGTGTGTGTGTGTGTGTGTGTGTGTGTGTGTGTGTGTGTGAGAGAGAGAGAGAGAGAGAGAGAGAGAGAGAGAGAGAGAGAGAGAGAGAGAGAGAGAGAGAAATGACGTGGTTGATTGGCTGATATTTCTGCAAAAACAATTCGCTGGAAAGAAGACTTTCCAAAGAGATGCCATCTAAGAGGTTTGAAGGCAAAATACAGATACATACACAAAACAGAGAACGAAGATGGGCTTATCTATTGCATTATTCAATGTGGAAAACGGATTTTCGACAAATACGTCTTCGACGTCACAGAAAAGAGACTTAGAAATGCTCCAAGTAGGCCCAATGCTCCACTAATGTCTGTCAACTGCACAGTCATAACAGGTTTTCAGAAGGCTCCTAAACTCCAGGTTGACCTGCAGTATCTATTGTTCCAGAGCTCTTTCTGTACATCATCAGCCATTTCACCGCTCCGTGCTCATCGCCACGTGTCATGATGAGAAGCCATTGCACCCCTGAAGTGTCTGGGCGACAGGGCAGTGTCTCGTGTGGCTGGTTGCCTGATGACGACCACTGAAGTGTTTGGGCGACAGGGCAGTGCCTCGTGTGGCGGGTTGCCTGATGACGACCACTGAATGTTTGGGTGACAGGGCAGTGTCTCGTGTGGCGGGTTGCCTGATGACGACCACTGAATGTTTGGGCGACAGGGCAGTGTCTCGTATGGTGGGTTGCCTGATGACGACTTGATATCTCCTCATGGACTGTTGGTTGTCCAGGGCGTGCAAGAGACGTGGCCTGAATGTAAAGGATTTGGGGGAGGGGGGGGGGGGAACCCTGATCAGCGGCGTGGGGGCAATGGCACCAGGAGGGCAGGAATGGTGAGACAGCAGCACAGAAGAGCTGTCTGGACTGCTCAGTGTACTGATAGAACTCTTGGCGTACAGTCTGAAGTCAGTGCGATCACAACGTAGCCAAGATAAAAAAGGACGTTGTCATTGCTCGTGTTGTGATGTGTTGTCTTTCTCCTGATGTCAGAACAATGGTAGACACGTCTTACCTTCTGTCGCCCATTCTGACGGAGGAGACAACATAAAACCTGAACACATTTTTAATTGGAATCTATTTACGTGACATTAAGTGACAGGCGATTGGGCAGTCATGGATTTCCACAACTCACTGATTTGAATCATGCGCGACATAGCAGAGGTATTTTAAACCAGTCCAGCCCTTCATGCAGTCTACTTGGGACCTACGACTTCTTCAGTCCTCCTGCAGGATGTCCCACCCTCCACTGAACCCTGTAGAATGGTCTTGGACAGAGAGTGATGATGAGATACCTGTCTAGCGTCGACTGCTCTGTACAGTGGTCTTTGATAAGAAGCTACGGAAAGATAGATTTCCATCCTCGGCTGTACTCTATACAATGGTCTGGGCAGGAAGATACATGTCCCACCCCCCACTGTATTCTGTAGAATGGTCCTGGACAGGGAGTCATGGAGAAGTACATGTCCACCCTCTACTGTACCCTGTAGAATGGTCTTGGACAGGGAGTCATGATGAGATACAAGTCCACTCTCTAGCCCACGCCATCAACTGGCACCAATGCCATCAGAAATGTGTTCTTGTATGACCTCATTCCAACTATCGTTAACTCTCACATTGTTCTTTGTCGCTGGGACTTTTTTTTCTCCACCATGCCAGCGCATTGATGCGGCAGCGCAGTGAGATGATCTGGCAGCAACATGACCTACTTCTTCAGCGCGGATGAGTACATCGTTCACAATGACGTTTACAACGCGGAGGAAGACGTGTTGCCCGTGAGCCACTTAGTGAACAACTTCCCCGGTCATCTTGACGCAGCAGTGACCTGGTTCTTACGGAGAAGTAGAAATGGCAACAGTTTCTACTTCAAACCTGTAAAAGAATCTTGGACAGGGAGTCATGGCGAAATACAATTTCACCCTTCAATGCACTCAGTGGAACTATCTTGCACAGTGAGTCACGGCAGGATTCCTATCTACACCACGCCAGCTTTATAGCGATTCACAGCTAAGTAGAAAGGTTTTTGGCCTGTATATGTCTTGTCCTGCTGTCGGACAAAATACTGTGTCTTATACTGAATGAGAGACTGAGCAGCCATCAGAAGCTTTTAGCCTGGAACGCCTTGAGTTTGAGATGTACTTTTTTTTTTTTAGATTCCAGCTCTCGTATGCGTAGGAAAGGATGGGGCCATCTGACTTCCAGAGTTTGGTCTTTCCTTGGAGGCGGGTAGACCAGGTTCCTGAGGAGCCACCGAGTCTTGTTATGGCAGATGTACCCGGGGTGAGCTTTTCTTCTCCCTTTGGTGAGTAGTCGTCCACGTTCAGAACTGATGATATTGTTTGGAAACCTGAAGCGCTTCGTTTCTTCTGCGTCTGTCCGTTCAGCTTAACGCTGACTGCCTGGAACTGTTGATCAAGGTTTGACTTTTATGTGAATTGACGCCTGGAACCGTTGATCAAGGTTTGACTTTTATGTGGATTGACGCCTGGAACTGTTGATCAAGGTTTGACTTTTGTGTGAATTGACGCCTGGAACTGTTGATCAAGGTTTGACTTTTATGTGGATTGACGCCTGGAACTGTTGATCAAGGTTTGACTTTTGTGTGAATTGACGCCTGGAACTGTTGATCAAGGTTTGACTTTATGTGAATTGACGCCTGGAACTGTTGATCAAGGTTTGACTTTTGTGTGAATTGACGCCTGGAACTGTTGATCAAGGTTTGACTTTTATGTGGATTGACGCCTGGAACTGTTGATCAAGGTTTGACTTTTGTGTGAATTGACGCCTGGAACTGTTGATCAAGGTTTGACTTTTATGTGGATTGACGCCTGGAACTGTTGATCAAGGTTTGACTTTATGTGAATTGACGCCTGACTGTTGATCAAGGCTTCACTTTTATGTGAACTGATGAAGTTTTTAGCGCACAGGTTGGCGATGGTCAGAAAATCCCTATGATTTGTTTGAAATAGGGCTTTCCCTACTACTTGTCCTACTACAGCTACTGCTGCTGTTGATGTTGTTGCTGTTGTTGCTGCTGCACACTACCACTATTGTTGCTACTACTACTTCTGTTACTGCAGCAGTTACTACTACTGTTACTGCTACTGCTGCTGCAGCTACTACTACTATTACTACTGCTGGTGCTGGTGCAGCTATTACTACTACTATTGCTATTGCTGCAGCTACTACTACTACTACTACTACTACTACTACTGCTGCTGCTGCTGCTGCATCTACTACTACTTCTACTAGTGCTGTTGCTGCTGCTGTTGCTGCCGCCACTGCAGCAACTACTATCACCACTACTATACTGCTGCAACTACTACTATTACCAGCCTCAATAATTCTCTCTCTCTCTCTCTCTCTCTCTCTCTCTCTCTCTCTCTCTCTCTCTCTCTCTCTCTCTCTCTCTCTCTCTCTCTCTCTCTCTTTCACCACCGCTACTACTGTTGGTGATGGTGCTGCCGCTGCCGTTTGTAACTGCTACTACTACCTCTGCTACGACTTTAAATGACAATATAGATAATGGCACCATGACATCACATCAGTCAACAGCTACTGCTGCTGCTGCCGCGCGCTACTACCAACACCACTATCAGTAAAGTTGCCGCTGCTGCTGCTGCTGCTGCTGCTGCTGCTACTGATTCCATCAGAATAACAGTAATAAATATTACGGCTGAAACAGCAAAAAGGGTCAAATGTCACTTACAGATGGAAAAGAACTTAGGACGTGTCGATATTTAGTGTCTTCATCATCAGAATGAGTTCTCTGTCACCAACTCATTCTGATGATGGAGACACTAAGTGTCGAAACGTCCTAATTCTTTTCCACCTGTAAGTTGACATTTTACCTTTTTTTTTTTTTTTTTTTTTTTTTTTGCTATTTCGCCTGTTGTGTCAACATGCTGCAGTCTACCATCAATTCTTTTTGAAAGATTTTCGGCGCCTTTGCAATGACCACAACTTTCGATCGACAATTACTACTCCTGCTGCTACTATGACTACGCCACAATGATAACCCTGTTGGTGCCACCATCATCACCATCAGCAGTAACAAGCAACACTACAAACAGAACGGTGTGTGTGTGTGTGTTCCAGTTCAGTGAAAACAGACGACGGTTACACAGGAGACGTCGACTGTCACGCCTTGGACTGCCGTGTGACGTGAATGCTGCGGTCAACATTGATGGTCACACCGTCCTCTTCTTTAAAGGTGCGTGTGTGTGTATGTGTGTGTGTGTGTGGGTGGGTGGGTGGCTGGGTGGGTGGGTGTGGGTGTGGGTGTGTAAGTGTGTGTGTGTGTGTGTAAGTGTGTGTGTGTGTGTGTGTGTGTGTGTGTGTGTGTGTGTGTGTGTGTGTGAACTCCCTCTCTCTCTCTCTCTCTCTCCTAAGATTACCTCCTCTCTCCCCCTCCCAAAGTGTGTGTGTGTGTGTGTGTGTGTGTGTGTGTGTGTGTGTGTGTGTGTGTGTGTGTGGTGTGCGCGTGCATGCCTGTGTACGTTTGATTCTTGTTTTTTTTTTTTCAATGAGTGCATATGAGCACCTGTGCGCACAATATGCTATCATATGACATTCATGGTATTATATTGGCATGATATTTTGTTACATAGTATGGTAGTATACTCTGTACCCCTGGATTTGGGTCTGTTCAGTCATGTTGTAGATCACATTGCATCAACATATCCTGCAGTGTACATTGTACAACAGGCTGTCAGTACTGGACAGTGACACGCTCCAGTCGCCGTGCCACGCTGGCCGGGCTCACTAGTGACTTGGGCCTTCCCTGTGACGTCGACGCGGCGCTGACGTGGCACAACGGCACTTCTTACGTCATCAAAGGTGACGTCCTGTGGGCCCTGTCTCCATTGAACATGACGGTGGACTACCAGTCGAGCCTGGAGGAGTGGAACCTGTGTTCTTGGAGGGTGTGTGGGGTGGACGGGGCTGTCGTCCACAACGATACCTTAGAGGGGAACCAGTTTGCCTGCAACGGTGATTCAAGGTGAGGATTTGCGTACACTTTGAACTGGAGTGTAGTCGTAGCATTGACTGGAGATGTTGCATGGGTAGGTAGACATTAGTACAGTAGACAACTGTGCAGTGGTTTTTGTGTAACCCCCCTCCCCCCCCCCCCCCCCCCCCCCCCTTCGTCATTGATAATATTAGACAGGAAAACAAACTATTCACATCTGCTCAATAATTTCTCTCTCTCTCTCTCTCTCTCTCTCTCTCTGTCACACACACACACACACACACACACACACACACACACACACACACATCACACACAAATGATAACACAGACCCTCAAAAGTTTTGGGTCCTCATAACAGTCTCTTCTCTTAAGATTGAGCAATATTAGTACTGTTCGGATCGCACCTCGGTTTGGGCCACCGATATCGGCAAATTCATGGGGGCTGTCGCTGGTCGGGACGTGGTGGCGCCTTCTGGTGGGATAGTCCTCTTACGCCAGCTCCGCAACTAAGCAATTATTGTCGTCAGTAGGGGGCTAGTAGGTGCTGTCCTGCGTGTGTGTTGGATCAGAACAGGCTCTGCTGAACACTACCGAACTGACTCGGCAGCAGCGCAGTGTCTCCTCCGGTGGGTTGCCTCTTGACGACTTGACATTGACAGCTTCCTGGATTTCCGGTGCCGGGGCTGCGGCGGGTCGGGCCGGGCTGTCACCCGTGGACGGGAGCTCCGAATGAACGGCGTGGATGCAATGCCACTGAGATGGCACAGAAGATGGGACGGAGGACAAAAAAAAAAAAAAAGGAAGTAATTCATGGATCATACAATGCATAACTTCCATGTGGACATTTTTCATGGATGACACCTCTCTCCGGCTCCGTTCACACGGGACGACCTACTAAAAGAGACGTCTTTGTCAAGCGCATTTAAAAAAAAAAAAGAAGCAAGGCCAGGAGCCCAAGTGGCAGCTATCCTTCACCAACAGTCGTAGTCTGTCCTGAAAACAGAGCCATTCATATCGCCTGCTCAGGGGCCTTTCGTCCGCTGATTCGGAATCTTCAGTGAAACACGGCTGATTGCAGTGATGCTCCCTTCCCATCAAAAAGAAATATACCATAACCTAGAACTGTGCGGTATTCTCACTACCAAGGGTTCAAAAATAGAATCCAGCAGCATCCTAAAGCAGCCAGTGAAGAGTAGAAAAGTAACAGGAAAAGAAATCACTAAGGAAACAAGTTGCCGAAAATACTACAGTCATTCTGTAAAGAGAATTAAACGTAGAGGGAAATCTTTGAACCGATGCTTGAGGATTCATTTTTGAATACGAGTGAAGTCAAAAGATGTCAACGATCTGAGTTGTTAGTTGAGTGGCCAAAACGTAGTCAGTCACATTAAATATATAAGCGCTCGCTAACTCATCAAAATGGCGTCTTTCGGCAGAACACGATGCGAGCAAACAGCTTTACGGTTCTAGAGCTGGGGACAGCGGGGCAGGTTAAAGCCGCGAGGCAGGGTTAGGTCAGCCCAAACAAATCCAGAAATGCATGATTCTTCTTTCGTTATCGTTCTGTTCTCTGTTTTTGAAAACAACGAGATCTATCGCAGGCGCCAACCAAATTTGAAAGAACAACCCCTTGCTTTTGAGTTAATTTGACGCCTGCAAGGCATGTACTTCAAAACTGAATTGAACACCCCCGTGCTTTTGAGTTGCAAATAATATTCATATCCTCACCATTTTTTTTTTAGATTGACACTAAGCACTTTAACCTTTTTTTGTGAACTGAAATTCTAAAATGAAATGTAAACATGCGAACATTTGCTTTAATTGTCAGCAGTTTGTCAATGATAAGTACATCAAAACAACAAACAAACAAACATAACTAATTGTCCGGTGGGGCCTGCTGGCCTGGTGTCCATCTGCCCTGGCATGTCTCCAGTGACCAAGGGAGGTAGTCTTCTCCTGCCCCTTTATGGTCGCTATCAATTGTAACTGGCATTAACATCAATTTCATTAGTAATAGGAGTATCTTCATCATTACCGATATTGTTATTGTTGTTTCATTGTACACACGCAAAATACTTGGCCAGTTTCTTTTTTTTTCTTTTAACCCAGCTAGGCGTGGGACTCCCAGTGTCAATTCAATTCATGTTGCTTAGATCCCAGCCGACCGCAAAGGGCCAAATCAGGGCTGTTCCATGTATGAAAATGTGTGCGTTTCACGCTGATCAGAATTCAAGGACCATGTTTTCAGAATCAAAACGAGCAGAGTTAACACTGATAACAAGGATCTCACTTTGCTTGTGACTGTGTTCTGGTTCTTCGTATCTATCTATCTGTTTGTCTATCTATCTGTCTGTCTGTGTCTCTCTATCTACTATCTATCTATCTATCTATCTATCTATCTATCTATCTATCCATCCATCTATCCGTCCGTCTGCCTGTCTGTCTGTCCATGTTTGTGCATATGTGTGTCCATGTGCGCTCGTGCGCCTATGTGTGTGTGTGTGTGTGTGTGTGTGTGTGTGTGTGTGTGTGTGTGTGTGTGTGTGTGTGTGAGAGAGAGAGAGAGAGAGAGAGAGAGAGAGAGAGAGAGAGAGAGAGAGAGAGAGAGAGAGTTGTCTGTCTATCTGCCAAGCGGTCAATCAAGCTATCTGTCCGTCTGTCTGTCTATCTATCTATCTGTCTCTCTATCTATCTACCTATCTTTCTATGCCTGCCTGTCTGTCTATCTCTCTCTGTCTGCCTGCCCGTCTGCCTGGCTACTTGTCTGTCTATCTAACTTTCTGTCTTTCCATCTATCTATCTATCTATCTATCTATCTATCTATCTATCTATCTATCTATCTATCTATCTATCTATCTATCTATCTATCTATCTATCTATCTGGCTGACTGGCTGTCTGGCTTTGTATCAATCTCTCTGTCTCTCTCTCTCTCTCTCTCTCTCTCTCTCTCTCTCTCTCTCTCTCTCTCGCTCGCTCCCTCTCTCTTTCTCCTCTCTCTCCTCTCTCTTTCTCTCTTCTCTCTCTCTCTTTCTTTTCTTCTCTCTCCCCCCCCCCCCCCCCCCTCTCTCTCTCTCTCTCTTTCTCTCTTCCTCTCTCTCTTTCTTTTTCTTTCTTCTCTCTCTCCCCCCCTCCCCCCCCCCCCCCCCCCTCTCTCTCTCTCTCTCTCTCTGTGTTTTGACCTCCCACAGGTTCTGCACTCTGACAATGGACCAGTTGACCATGGCGGGCGCTCACAACGCGGGCTCGGGGTTCGACGGCGGCTTCGGCTTCTTCAACTGCTGGATCCGCAACCAGTACCTGAGCGTGTTGGAGCAGCTGAGGTTGGGGGTTCGATTCCTGGACGTGGACACCAGTTGGGAGCACTGCGGCCTGCTGGGAACGTTCCACAACTTCATGTGTGGCGGCAGCGTCTGCAAAATGCTCAAACAGGTGAAGGGTCAGGGCAGCTGACAGGTGAAGGGTCAGGGCAGCTGACAGGTGAAGGGTCAGGGGTCAGGGCAGCTGACAGGTGAAGGGTCAGGGCAACTGACAGGTGAAGGGTCAAGGCAGCTAACAGGTGAAGGTTCAAGGCAGCTGACAGGTGAAGGGTCAAGGCAGCTGACAGGTGAAGGGTCAGGGGTCAGGGCAGCTGACAGGTGAAGGGTCTGGGCAGCTGACAGGTGAAGGGTCAAGGCAGCTGACAGGTGAAGGGTCAAGGCAGCTGACAGGTGAAGGGTCAAGGCAGCTGACAGGTGAAGGGTCAGGGCAGCTGACAGGTGAAGGGTCAGGGCAGCTGACAGGTGAAGGGTCAAGGCAGCTGACAGGTGAAGGGTCAAGGCAGCTGACAGGTGAAGGGTCAAGGCAGCTGACAGGTCAAGGGTCAAGGCAGCTGACAGGTCAAGGGTCAAGGCAGCTAACAGGCATTTGCTGTGCGCCTTGTGCGCTTACAAACGGGCAAGCTTTTCTGCACCTTAGTGACTTGTATTGGGTTTGATTTTCGGAGTGTCGCCCAGAATGAAACTGCTTAAAATCTACTCCTGTCTGTGTTGTGGTAAACGGGCAAGATGTGACAGTACCTCTTGTAAACTCCAGGCTTCTCTTTTAATTAACATT
>JADBJO010003558.1:177500-197500 GCA_016801955.1 Conus betulinus
CGTGGGGCTTGCCGTGTCACGTGGACGCGGCGCTGACCACGGCGGACCAAGAGTCTGCTCTTTTCTTGAAAGGTTTGTGGGTTAGTTTCATGCGCCCTTCGTGCATCCCCGAAGATTTCTTATATAGAAAGATCGGGATTCTATAGCCTCCGTGAAATATTTGCTGTGACAGTAATGAAAGCGTTTGTTACCAGCCATCGTGGTGAAGTGGATAGTGCCGCGGATCCGGGCTGAGAGGTCGTGGGTTCGATTCCCATCAAAGCCATGTATATTCATGGTATTTTTCAGCCCAGGACCAGCTCCTCTCCAGATCCGAGTTTGCTCCGGGTTCCATGGGGGAAGACCGGAACTATATAGTTGTCATCTACTTAAATAAATGCGTCTCAAAGAGAGTGAGGCTCGAAATTCCTCATCAACAATTCAGGTGCCTATATCATCTTGGGCCTTATTAAATGACACCGGGATGTATCCTGCCGCTGGTGCTACAACTACTACTGCTGCTGTTGCTGCAACAGCAAATACTACTGCTACTATTTCTGCTGTTACCACTACTGCTGCTACAACTTGTACTACTGCTGCTGCTGCTGCTGCTGTTGCTGCTGGTGGAACTACTGCTGTTACTGCTGCTGCCGCTGCTGCTGTTGTCGCAGCTATAATCACTACTACTGCTGCTGCTTGTACAACAACAGCTGTTACTGCTACTGTTACTTCTACTACAACTACTTCTGCTACTGGTACTACTACTACTGCAACTACGACTACTTCCACTGCTGCTGTTGTAGTTATTGCTGCTACTACAACTGCTGCTGCTATTGCTATTGCTGCTACTATTATGTTGCTTTTGCTACTGCTACTACTACTACTACTGCTGCTGCTGCTGCTGCTGCTGCTGCTGTGCTGTGCTGGAGCTGAGAGTAACTATTACTGTTGCTTCTGCTGCTGCTACTGCTACTTTTTCTACTGGTGATACTACTACTACCATTTCTACTACCAGGCTACTGCTACTGTTGATGTTGCTGCTACTACTGCTACTACTACTACTGCTGCTGCTGCTGCTGCTGCTGCTTTTGCTACTGCTGTTACTTTTACTACTTTTTATTGTTCACTGTTGCTGCTGCTGCTGCTTCTTCTTCTTCTGCTACTTCTACTACTACTACCACTACTACTATTACTACCACCACCACTACTACTACTACTACTACTACTACTACTACTACTACTACTACCACTACTACTACTACTACTACTACTACCACTACCACCACCACCACCACTACACTACCACCACCACTACTACTACCACTACTCCACCTCACAGGCTGCCAGTACTGGACCCTGGGCAGTGGGGGAGAGGCGGACAGGTCCTCCTCATCCACTCACAGACTTCGGCCTGCCCTGTGACCTGGACGCCGCCTTCCGGGCACCAGATGGCGCGGCCTACTTCTTCAAGGGCGACCACTACTGGCGGCACAACGGAGGAGATCAGGGCTTATCGGCCCCTGCCCACGTCTTGGACTGGTCGGCCGATTTCGTGCACTGTTAGGTAGGGTGGACTGGTCGGCCGATTTCGTGTATTGTTAGGTAGGGTAGACTGGTCGGCCGATTTCGTGTATTGTTAGGTAGGGTGGTCAGAAACAATGCGTCACTGAAAGTGTGGGTCATCATTCCTTTTGAAATCTCGACTAATTTGCTAAAGTGCAGAGAAAAAAAATAAAATAAAGAGAAATATATCTGTATATCTGTCTGTCTGTCTGTCTATCTGTCTGTGTGCCTATCTGTGTCTTCTGTGTGTCTGTCCTCCCCCCCCCCCCTCTCTCTCTCTCTCCCCTCTCTCTCTCTCCCTTTCCCTTACGCGCGCGCGCGCGCGCTGGCAGGGAAGGCACACACACACACACACACACACACACACACACACACACACACACACACACACACACACACACACGTACGCACGCACACACGCATGCACACACACATGCACAAACACGCACGCACACACACTCACATACACACAGAAACACACACACACACACACACACACACACACACACACACACACACACACACACACACACACACACACACACACACACACACACACACACACAGAGTCTTAAACCTGTCACCCTTGAATGTGTGCATGTGGTGTGTCAGAATCATTGTAGAGCCTGTTCAGAAAGCTGGCAATGCATACAGGACAGAGATGTTCAGAAAGCTGGCAATGCATACAGGACAGAGATGTTCAGAAAGCTGGCATGATATACAGGACAGAGATGTTCAGAAAGCTGGCATGACATACAGGACAGAGATGTTCAGAAAGCTGGCATGACATACAGGACAGAGATGTTCAGAAAGCTGGCATGACATACAGGACAGAGATGTTCAGAAAGCTGGCATGACATACAGGACAGAGATGTTCAGAAAGCTGACATGACATACGTACAGGACAGAGATGTTCAGAAAGCTGGCAATGCATACAGAACAGAGATGCTTCTGCACATCTGTGTCAGTAATGTCAATGTATGTGGGTGATAATTGCCATCATTTCATCGACCAATCATAAGACTGGCAATTAAAGGCGAATGAAAAAAAAAAGAAGAAGAAAGAAAAGAAAGAGAAAAAGAAAAAAAAAAAAAAAAAAAAAATTGTGGCGGTATTTGATCGGTAGGGCTGTGGCTGCCTTGCTAAATGTAAGGGAAGATAATCTATTGATTGGAAGAGACTCGACGAATGAAATAAGAGAAAGATATTTTACTGGCAGAAAGAAGCTTCTATTTAATTCGCTGAACTTTTTTGTTTTTTCTTTTACCGTCTGTAGATTTTCTTTGAGCTCTGGCTGCGTATGGTAAGTATCGTTCAGAAACGATGTCTGTTCTGAACTCTGATCTTTAATGAACACGTGTATCTTGTGCGTAGCGAAAATCATGTGGATTTTCACAGCAGTTGATAAGATGCTACTTGTGTGTGTGTGTGTGTGTGTGTGTGTGTGTGTGTGTGTGTGTGTGTGTGTGTGTGTGTGTGTGTGTGTGTGTGTGTGTGTGTGTGTGTGTGTGTGTGTGTGTGTGTGTGTGTGTGTGTGTGTGTGTGTGTGTGTGTGTGTGTGTGTGTGTGTGTGTGTGTGTGCGTGCGTGTGTGTGTGTGTGTGTGTGTGTGTGTGTGTGTGTGTGTGTGTGTGTGTGAGAGAGAGAGAGAGAGAGAGAGAGTAAGAGAGAGAGAGAGAGAGAGAGAGAGAGAGAGAGAACGAGAGAGAGAGAGAGAGAGAGAGAGAGAGAGAGAGAGAGAGAGAGAGAGAAGAGAGAGAGAGAGAGAGAGAGGGAGAGAGAGTAAGTGTGTATATGTGTGTGTGTTTTGTGTGTGTGTGTGTGTGTGTGTGTGTGTGTGTGTGTGTGTGTGTGTGTGTGTGTGTGTGTGTGTGTGTGTGTGTGTGTGTGTGTACGCTCGCGCGCGCGTATTCACGAATTGTGTAATCTTTGTGATTGATGCGTGATAATTAATTGTAGACCACATTTGTGACTTTCCACCACAAAATGAGTCGCTTGTCATAGTTAATGTTCTAAAATAACACATTTTCTAAAAGTATTCTTTCTGTTCTTTTCAATGGTGCAAACCATTTTTAAATCGGGCTTTTATTTTTCAAGATACTGTGTTTTGAAGGTGGTAACCCTCTGAGAAGCGCTTTTAAGAAAATCAGCAAAAACAGATGCACACATTCAGCATGCTATTAACATATTAGGTGTTTCAAAATGTCATCTGAATACAGAAAGCAGTCAAATATAAACAATTCACTTAGTGTATTTTGTGCAGGGGGGAAACTTATAGTATCATCTAGGGTCAAAATCTCAAAATCGACTCCAGACACCCCTACTGCTTATTTTGGCTGCTAACTTAAAACCCGGAGAGATGACAAGCGATTCATCCCGTGGTGGAAGGTCACATTTGACCTTGGACAGATACTGTCTGGGCAAACGTTGTCCAATTCAACAACCTAATCTGACATCAAGACCCGTGTTACAAGCAATTATTTTCAGTTAGCGGTACCCCAACCCCCGTTTATAACCTATTATGCACCACCACTGGATTTATCACTGAACTGCAAACAGTAGTTTCATGTTCCAGTTGATTAATCCGAGCGGCGTTTTGGCAGGTCACACAGACAATTGCTTTTGTGTCAGTTTCAAAGTGACTTGACTGGGGGGCAGAAACTGAAACAAACTTAATTTAAAAGAAAAAAAAAAATACTATTACGCCGAACGTTAAATTACAAAAGAAAGCACGACGCCGTTTTGACCTTTTTGGTCTTCTTGAGGCAGGACAAAATAGCATTCGAGTCATTGAACAGGAAGAACGAACAATAATTTATCTTGCATCGTCTGCTTCCCAGCAGCCTCGTTTTCATTCTATGTCCATTTTGCACGCAGTTTGAGGACAAAGGGGATTGTTCGTTCTTCGTTTTCGTTGTCTTCAATGTTGTTTGAAGAAGACCGAAGAGGTTGTAACGCGTCGTGTTTTGTCTTGTAATTTGTTTGTCTCTTTCGTTCGGTGGAATAGTAATTTTTCTTTCAAGTTTGTTTGAATCTCTTTTTGCGTAGGCTAGGGAGGAGTTCTTTCCCTTCTTGGTTCACGCCAACAACTCGCAGTCATGCAGTACGAGAATTTTTTGTGTGTGTGGAAGTTCTAGACTGGCGGTCACTGACACCGCACATTGATCTGCATACACACACTCTGACTATCATTAATGATAATAATAATAACAATAGTAAATAATAATAATAATGATAATAATAATGATGATGATGATGATGATGATGATAGAAATAGTATTATAATAATAATAATAATAATAATAATAGATTCCATTCATGAGTGAACTCGTTGAATTTTGTTTACTAAATTCCATTTTCCGCTGGCTGCTCGTGCACATCACATGGGTCGTGACGTCAGAGTCGGGGTTGTGGAGTTTAAACGACATGTCTCTCCGTGGTGCAATAATGATCCGGGTCCTGAATGGCCGTATGTCGTGCCTAATGACTGTTACCAGTATCAGATACTCAACTGCCCGTCATGTTCCAGTAGCTTCATTACAGGGTCACTGTCAGGCCTGTTTATCCGTATCAGACACCCTGCTGCCCGTCATGTTCCAGTAGTTTAATTAATTCCATGGTCAGCGTCAGGCCTCATTAACCTCGCCTCAACCTGAGGTCAGGCGTGGATGACCTATTCGGAGCGGAAGGTGGGCAGAGGGGTTGGAGTGGAGGAGGAGGGAGGAGGTGCGCGGGGGAGGGTGGAGGGTCGAATGAGACCATGCAATCTAACATTACAAGGATACCACCAGAACGACACAACCTGGATGGCGAAGATGCATACTACTTGTATTTCATCTCTTAAACATTTGTAATATTTGGGTAGGCTTACCATGCCTCGGGATTCGAACCCCCCTGACCATCTGACTGACAGTTCAGGTGAAAAACTGTTCATAGGTCAGCTGGAGCCTGTCGAGGTTCTCTCATATTGCCTGTGTTGTTCAGCTCCTTCTTCTTCTTCTCATATTGCCTGTGTTGTTCAGCTTCTTCTTCTTCTCATATTGCCTGTGTGTTCAGCTTCCTCTTTTTCTCATATTGCCTGTGTTGTTCAGCTTCCTCTTTTTTCTCATATTGCCTGTGTTGTTCAGCTTCCTTTTCTCCTCATATTGCCTGTGTTGTTCAGCTTCTTCTTCTTCTTCTCATATTGCCTGTGTTGTTCAGCTTTCTTCTTCTTCTCATATTGCCTGTGTTGTTCAACTCAACTCTCTTCTTCTCATATATTGCCTGTGTTGTTCAGCTTCTTCTTCTTCTCATATTGCCTGTGTTGTTGTTCAGCTTTTTCTTCCCATATTGCCTGTGTGTTTCAGCTTCTTCTTCTTCCCATATTGCCTGTGTTGTTCAGCTTTTTCTTCTTCTCATATTGCCTGTGTTGTTCAGCTTCTTCTTCTTCTCATATTGCCTGTGTGTTGTTCAGCTTTTTCTTCTTCTCATATTGCCTGTGTTGTTCAGCTTCTTCTTCTTCTCATATTGCCTGTGTTGTTCAACTTCTTCTTCTTCTATATTGCCTGTGTTGTTCAGCTTCTTCTTCTCTTCTTCTCATATTGCTGTGTGTTGTTCAACTTCTTCTTCTTCTCATATTGCCTGTGTTCAGCTTCTTCATCTTCTCATATTGCCTGTGTTGTTCAACTTCTTCTTCTTCCCATATTGCCTGTGTTGTTCAGCTTCTTCTTCTTCTCATATTGCCTGTGTTGTTCAACTTCTTCTTCTTCCCATATTGCCTGTGTTGTTCAGCTTCTTCTTCTTCTCATATTGCCTGTGTTGTTCAACTTCTTCTTCTCCTATATTGCCTGTGTTGTTCAGCTTCTTCTTCTTCTCATATTGCTTGTGTTGTTCAACTTCTTCTTTCTTCTCATATTGCCTGTGTTCAGCTTCTTCATCTTCTCATATTGCCTGTGTTGTTCAACTTCTTCTTTCTTCCCATATTGCCTGTGTTGTTCAGCTTCTTCTTCTTCTCATATTGCCTGTGTTGTTCAACTTCTTCTTCTTCCCATATTGCCTGTGTTGTTCAGCTTCTTCTTCTTCTCATATTGCCTGTGTTGTTCAACTTCTTCTTCTTCTCATATTGCCTGTGTTGTTCAGCTTCTTCTTCTTCTCATTTTGCCTGTGTTGTTCAGCTTGTTCTTCTTCTCATATTGCCTGCGTTGTTCAGCTGTTCTTCTTCTCATATTGCCTGTGTTGTTCAGCTTCTTCTTCTCTCATATTGCCTGTGTTATTCTGCTTCCTCTTCTTCTCATATTGCCTGTGTTGTTCAGCTTCTTCTTCTTCTTCAAACGTATAATGGCAGACGCTGTGGAAGACCACCACACTTACTAAACTAAAGAACAAATAGCATTGAAGGACAAACCCGTCACCAACCTCAGGTTCGCCAGTGACATTGACGGGGGGTGGGGGTGGGAGTGGGATGGGGGAGAGCAAGAAAGGAAAGTGAAAATAGGAAAAGAAGGAGAGGGAATAAGAAAGGAGAGGTAAGTGAGAAAGGGGTAAGGTGGGGGGTGGGTGGGAGGGGGAGGGGGGGGGGGGGGGGGGGGTAGTAAGAAACGAAAGAAAAGGAAAAGTGAAGTACGAAAGGAGAACAGAGTTGGAGAATAGAGGGAAATAGGAAAGGATGGACAGGAGAGAGAACTAGGACATGGAATGGAAGAGAAAGTGGGAAAAGACATAAAGGAGAGAGAAATAGGACATTGAAGAGAAAGTGGAAAAATGACAGATAGGAGAGGGAAATAGGACATTGAAGAGAAAGTGGAAAATGACAGATAGGAGAGGGAAGTAGGACATGGAAGAGATATTAGAAAAGGACAGATAGGAGAGGGAAATAGGAAAGGAAGGGAAAGTAGAAAAAAAAGGACAGTTAGGAGAGGGAAATAGGACATTGAAGAGATAGTAGAAAAGGACAGATAGGAGAGGAACTAGGACATGGAAGAGAGAAGTGGAAAAGGACAGATAGGAGAGGGAAGTAGGAAAGGGAGAGAGTTCATATAAAATGTTCTCAAACTGCGAGTTATCCTGAAAAAAAAAAAACAATGAAATCTTGTCAGGGGTTCTGAAGGGCGCGGTTCAGCACAGCAACACCCCAACGCTCACACCACCAACCACACGAGGCAAGGGTGACAATACACCACTTTACTACACGAAGACATACACTCATTCCCACGACCTGGTGGGGAAAGGCCTTAAGTCAGAAGAGGGAGTATAGACTGAGAGATATAGAGGGAAGTAGGGACAAAGAAGAAGACAGCTTTATTGAGAACTATCCTAGTGGGCAAAAAAAAATTAGAATATCCCCCCCCCCCCCCCCCCCCCCCCCCCCCCCGAGTGCCCAGGAAAACCACTAAGTCCCAACCTAGCCCACTATTCAAAATACCCACTCCCACAGAAGAGAAAAAAGAGAAGAAACATAACATTGAATAACAGGATTTACACAACACTGAATTCGTCTAGTAGTCTTTTAAGAAAAAAAACAACAACAACAAAAACAATCAAACAAGAAAAAATGCAAAATTGCCAACTTCTTTACATAAAAAGAAATCAAGGCATCCCAGATTTTCCAGCACCTAGCCCACTTTTTCACCCCCACCCAACCAACAGTCCATTCAAACGTCTCCACCACTTGACCTGGTGGAAGACTGGCTCCAGGGGTGGTCCAGAGGGTCCCACTCGGGGTGTGGTTCTTGGGCTGTAGGGTCAAGGCAGGGCAGAAGAAGGTGTTTCACGAATGACGCCCGACACTGTGAGACGGCTATTGGCAACGGCACTCCGGCTCTTTTATGCTGACCCCCCACAGGTGTTCCTAGGATGCTAACTGCTAAAGGAAAAGAAAGAAAACCCTGCGGCGGAGATCAATATCGTGTATTGCCGTTTAACATGTAGACTGTGTCCTTTGTCAGAGAGAAGTGTGTGTGTGTGTGTGTGTGGGGGGGGGGGGGGGGGGGGGGGGGGGGGGGGGGTAGGCGTAGGGTGGTAGTGGAAAAGTCAGTGGGAAGAGGTGACAGTTGGTTGGCTAGACTATCCGGTAGTCTAAAGCTTTGACCCAAGCCAAAACAAAACAAAAGAAAATATGTATATACTAGTTCCTTAGTTACTTCTGGCATTAAGGGATGGAGCTCATCATTCTCCTTCACTATTTTCAACATCCCTCAACCACCGTCAGACCATCGACACTCGGGTGGTTCCATAGGGGGAGATCAATATTTCAATCCAATTAACATTATACCCTTCATGAACAAACTTTTTACCTGCATCGTGAAAAAACACTTTTTCATTCGCATACAAAGTAATATGATAATGGGTACCTTCGGTTCAATTTTTCCTGTTTTTTCTTCTTAAACTGATGATAAAGAAACTAACAGACCAGCCCTTTGTACTTTGAAATAGTGAGTAACGTATTCCCGTTGTTAGATTAAAACGGTGAGTAATGTCGAACCGTTACTGCTGTAAAGAAAAGGGAAAATACACCTCCATTGTCGCATTAAAAATAGCGGGTAGTGCATCAACTTGTTACTTTGGAACGATGGTTAAAAATATCTGGCCATTGTTACACTGGAACAGTGAGTAATAAATCGTCATTGTTGCTTTGAACAGTGGATCACGTCTCATTATTGCTACATTGCAAATATGGGTACTGTATCATTACTGTTACATCCTGGTCACTGTTACACGGGAGCAGTAAGTTATATATAATCATCACTATTTGTTCGTTGCGAATTGCAAATATGATGTATTAAAATTGTTACATCGAAACAGTGGGTAATGTATCAGCATTGTTACATTGAAGCAGTCGGCCATGTTTGACCATAGGTGCATGGCTGTAATGGTTAATGTATCGTTTTGTAGAAGTGAAACAGTGGGGAATGTATCGTTAAACATTGGGTAATGTCTGATCACTTTTTCATTGGAACTGTGGGTAATGCCCTACCATTGTTACATTGGAACGATGGGTAATGAATGAGAGTAGATACATTGCAAGGGTGGGTAATGAATTACCATTGCTACAGTGGAACAGCAGTGTGATGTGTAACTATTGTTCTGTTACAACTGCGGATAATATATCACCATTGTTTAATGGCTACATTGAGTAATACTAATACACGATACCATTGTCATTTTGTAACATTGGGTAATGTATCACGTTGTAACATTGCGGTTATGAGTAATGTATCAACATCGCAAAACTGGAACCATGGTTATATTGGGGTGATGGCCAGTGTATTGTCATTAATAATTGCAGCTGGTCAGTATGTTAACTTAATACACTTGAACAACGAGCGATGTCTTCCGATTTTTACATTGACATTTAATGTATTACTGTTAGTATAAACCTAAAAAAAAAAAGAAAATCCCCGCAGTTTGAACACAGTCTGAGTATATATGAACCAGACAAAAAGGTCACACCACCTAGCGAATATTGTAGACTAAACCAGCAGATAAGGATGAAAATAACCCAAACCAATGGTGTCGCTGGTGAAAAACAAAATCATACCCTTCGACAGTTTTAAGTATATTCTCCGATTTATGAATCAGGGCATTCGTGAAGCCCTGCTTTCATCAACAGGTGTCCATTTAGCAGCGAAGTTCTTGACTGTTACAAAACTTCAAAACAAATGCAGTTCAATTAAAGACCGATGATATAGGAGGAAGACACTCGATCACTCCTCATCTAAGCGAACTTTATGCTCCCAAATTGCAGGTGTGAGACAACAACAGCCAAACGGAAGATGTCGATCGTGAAGAGCGGCCTTTATACTCCACAATTACAGGTGTGAGACCACAACAGCCAAATGGAAGATGTTGATCGTGAAGAGCGGCCTCTACACTCTCCCCACCCCACTTACTTTGACTTCTGGATTGGTGGCACAGTGAGATGGCTGCAGGCAGAAATCAACACAAATGTTGACAGGGTATTTGAAAGAACTCCGCCACTTCAAACATGGACAAGCAAGACTTACAAGACAAAAAAAGAATGACAAGACGAAACACGACGCGTTTCGGCCTCTTAGGTCTTCTTCAAGCAAGATGAAACAACACTCAGGACAACGAAAGTGAAGAACGAGCAATCTTCTCAACTGTTCGCTTTCTTCATTTTCGTCGTCCTGAGTGTTGTATATCTTGCCTGAACAAGACCTAAGAGGTCGAAACGCGTCGCGTTTTGTCTTGTAATTCGTTTGTCCTATGTTCAGTGCCGGAGTTATGTTAAAGACCATTTGAAATGTGGCTTCTGGAGTCCAGCTTGGTGCCACTGTTCATGAGACTGGGATTCAGCACTGGACAGTCCGTCATCTTCACTGCAGCAGAGGGACTGAGAGCTGCAGGAATACTTCATGGCAGCAGCTGCCGTGTAGGGCAACGATCCCTGTGAGTTGTCGCTGTTTGTGTGACCATTGAAGACTACGAACAAACAAACAAACAAACAAGCAAACAAACAAACAAACAATGCACTTACTGATACAATTTGGGGATTGAACGCAAAAGGAAACAAACAAAACAAAAAAACAAAAAGACGAAAACCCTTTGAGCTTTATGTCTCCTACTTAACGAGGCCTAGAAGTACAAGGCCTGAAATGTAGAACAAAGGAGACCACCTCGAGAAATGTGACCCCTTTGAAAACACGGAAGTGAAATAAAGAACAATTACTGTGAGAAATATGGATCAATTAACAGGAAAATTTTTAACTACTTTCCTGCAAGAAATGATTGACTACATAAAGGAAAAATAATTTTTCCGCGTACATAAACTATATGCATCACAAACGCCGCAGGTGTAAAAAAAAAAAAAAGCCTAGCGCAGCCAGCGAACAGAAATTGATAGGGAGAACCTAGAGGGTGGAAACCACGATACCTACTGATTTGGCGAGAATGCCTTTTGCCTCCTGTTTTTGAAGCCTTAGAAAAAAGCTGTGATGTTTTAGTTTTACTGGCCTGAAATTTGTGAAGAAATGTCGTTTATAATGTACAATTGCATATCAATACATACCAAACACTGTGCGTATAGGCAACAACATCAAAACAGTGGAATATCGTACACCCAATTACTTCCAAATAATAAAAAAGTATAACAGCCTAACACCAACTTTTAGTACATTGTTGGGACACCGAAAGCTGGAGGACATCACTGAATGAGCTGAACGTCACACACACACACAACATGCCTTTTACAGTCAATGCTTTGTGTCCAGACACGACACCGATTGTCAAAGAAGAAATGGGGATGTGGATGACGGAGTTTGCTCCCTTGATTTAAACTTTGTTCAGTTTCTGCTGCGTCACCGATGTTCCTCCGTAGGATGTGACCTGAAACAAAGAGATGAGAAGGTGACCTGAAACAAAGAGATGACAAGGAGACCTGAAACAAAGAGATGAGAAGGTGACCTGAGACAAAGAGATGAGAAGGTGGTCTGAAACAAAAAGAGAGACGAGAAGGTGACCTGAAACAAAGAGATGAGAAGGAAATTAACAAACATACAGAGTGACAGAACACAGGCAAAGCGATAGGCAGATGGATCAAAAGACAGAATATCATGTTGAGATCAATCAATCTATCTATCAATCTGAACAATAAACAGGACAGACCTAACGGAGCTCCACGCGGGAAGTGGAGAATGAGACCCCTGTCCCCACACAAGAAATTGTATTAGATCTAAAAGCCGGACAAAAAACAAACAAAAATCACGAAACAGTATTGAAAAACGTGGAAATAGAGATTCGAACCTCCACCCCACCTCCACGGTAGAAAGCAAGTGCAATATCTATTGCAGTGAACACTGTCATTTCTGCTGGACGTGCAGATCGACAGCCTGGCCATTGCAAGGGGAGTATGGACTGTGTTTGAATACCAAATTTGTGGATCTTGAGACGGACCCTCATGTGGGCCACTTTTCATTAATTTTTTTTTTCGTACTGATAATCATACTGAAAAAAAAATCCTTAATTTCATGATACGAAAAAAAAAAAAATTCTTATTTTCATGGTTTAAAAAAATCTTTAATTTCATGATAGAAAATCCTAAATTTCATGATTAAAAAAAAATCCTTGATTTCATGATATCACATTTTCCTATTACGGCTTTTACCGCTGAATTAAAAAAAAAAAAAAAAGAAAAACGTAATATCATGAAATTAACGATTTTTTAAATACTATTATCAGTACCAAAAACAACAACAAACAGGAAGTGGCCCACATGGGGGTCAATCTGAAAACCTACACCTGATTAGTCCGGCGTTTTAACTTAACCCAGAAAAGAAAGATCGCCATCCCCGATTTAAACAGGGGAGAGAGAGAGAGAGAGAGAGAGAGAGAGAGAGAGAGAGAGGAGTGGGGGGCAAATGGAGGGGCGAGGTAGGGGTCACGGGGTAGCTAACACGATAGAGAGTCAACAGTGTACGAAGCTTTATTCTGCACCACATCTCGCCCCTGTATATAATTATATCAAAAACATATGTACAGACAAACAGGAAGAAATACAGACGAACGGGGCATCCATACAGACAACCAGACCGTATGCTCACTGATCATCTCCTCATAGCTTTGCCTTTCCTGGTTTGTTACCGTCATCACAATGAGGAACAGGGGAGTGAAGGGGCACGGCAACAGTAAAGAAGAACATCAACCAATGTTTAAATGAACAAAAAAGAAAGAAGAAAACAAACAAAGACACAAATAAATAAATATAAAATGAATAAAGAAGGAAACAAACACATAAATAAATATAAACAAACAAACAAAAAACAAACAAAAAAAACACATAATAAAAAAAAATAGATAAATGAAGACGACGACGACAATGACGATAGCATCTGCCACAGTAACCACAAAGTAGAAGAAGAAGAAGAAGAAGAACAACAAAAGAAGACAACAACAACAACAACAAAACAACAACAACAACAACAACAACAACAACAACAACAACAACATGAACAAGAAGAGGACAATTGATGACAATGGTTGACTATTAGCGAAGATATCGTCAAGAATGATCACAAAACTACTGATGCTTGGCGACAACAGTGGTCAACAACAACAACAACAACAACTACAAAACAACAACAACAACAGCAACAACAGCACTACCCACACCAACAACAGCAAAATAACAACAACAACAATAACGATGATGAAGATGGTAACGGTGACGATGACGACGACGACAGAGGTGATGACGTTGTGGGCCATACTCACAGAGGTCATGACCCCCCCATCCACCTCCCGCACTGTCTGCCATTCCTTGCCTTCTAGGGCGTACTTCTCCACGAACTTGCCTCCCTCCATCGTCACTGTCAGCTGAGACACACAGTACACACACTGTCACTGTCAGCTGAGACACACAGTACACACACTGTCACTGTCAGCTGAGACACACAGTACACGCATTGTTACTGTCAGCTGAGACACACAGTACACACACTGTCACTGTCAGCTGAGACACACAGTACACACACTGTCACTGTCAGCTAAGACACACAGTACACACACTGTCACTGTCAGCTGAGACACACAGTACACACACTGTCACTGTCAGCTGAGACACACAGTACACGCATTGTTACTGTCAGCTGAGACACACAGTACACACACACTGTCACTGTCAGCTGAGACACAGTACACACATTGTTACTGTCAGCTGAGATACTCATTACACACACTGTCACTGTCAGCTGAGACACACAGTACACACTGTCACTTTCAGCTGAGACACACATGACACACACTGTCACTGTCAGCTGAGACACACAGTACACACACTGTCACTGTCAGCTGAGACACACATGACACACACTGTCACTGTCAGCTGAGATACACAGTACACACTGTTACTGTCAGCTGAGACACACATGACACACACTGTCACTGTCAGCTGAGATGCACAGTGCACACTGTCACTGTCAGCTGAGACACACGGTGCACACATACTGCCACTCTCAGCTGTGACAAAAAATAATAATAACAAACAATAATGATTATTTACGACTCTTACATCATAAGCCCTAAACGCTTTCAAATACTGAAAAGGTTAAAGAAAACGTAAATGAAGCTGATAAGAAGATGATGAGAGTGCAATAAGTACCATACACCTACAAACAATACACACTGTCAGATATGTCACACACTGTCATTGTCAGTCACTAAACCATAAATTCATTCTTGTAATGTATGTGCATGTGCACTAGTGTAATTTCACAAACTTCGGGTTTTTTAAAACAAACAAACAAAAAAGACTTTGCTTTCACAAAGGTGCAAGCAGTCAGACGTCAGACACCAGTCTGTTTCATTTACAGAACTATCGTCACGAGTCACAGACTGATGCCTCCCGACTCGTGTACCTAACGTCCTGACAGAGTCAAAATCAGTGAAAATTAAGTACTCACATCCCTGTTTACACGCTCCTAACACTTCTCTTGAATGAATATCTTCATTCACAAACGCAGTAGCGATCACAATCATTTAGACTCTTATTCAAATGTTCATTATGAAAACGGTCATTATGAGCTTTTGAGTCAAGCACGTTGCCATACATTTCTTTCAGTCGTCAGAGAGAGAGAGAGAGAGAGAGGGAGGGAGGGAGGGAGGGAGAGAGGAGAGAGGAGAGAGAGAGAGAGAGAGAGAGAGAGAGAGAGAGAGTTGAATTAGAAGCAAGGTTGTTTACACTTCCATTTTTGTTCATCACCACTGTAACTCAGTCTGTTTTGATGTTTATCTGCCTCTGTCTGTGTGTCTTATGTATGTTAGCATCTATCTACAGACTTCAACATTAGTTAAGGACCACACCGCAGAATGCCTTAGGTGCTTTCAAAATCAAATATCAAATAAAGGTTAGTAATTGCCAAGGTTTCTGAACGCGACAGTCGTCAGGCCTTCTCAATAAATACTGACAAGCATGCAACAGCTGCACTGACTCCCCTTGAGCGTGCAGAAAAGTGCTCTTGTTTGGCAAAACAAGCTGTTTGTCAGCAATCCGTGCACACTGACTCGAACTGTCTACAGGTGAAAATCCTGATGCACGTGACAGCATGAAGGTATGGGAGTGCGTTGTGCTCACCACAATGGCCATAAAAGCCGTCGAATACCCGTTCTGAAGCACAACACCAACATGCCAGCGAGACGAAAGTTGAGAAATTTCGATCGTGCCCGAGCTATCGCCTGGCTGCAGGACGGAGTAGGCGTCCGAGAGGTGGCCAGAAGGCTGCAAGTGTCACACTCGGTCATCATCCGTCTGAGACAGCGCCATCAAACCACAGGCACCGTCCAGGAACGGCCACGCCCAGGGGCGTCCCAAGAAAACCACACAACGTGAGGACCGGTACCTCTGCCAGACAGGCCCTCGGGGAGAGGAGGACAACCACCGCCAATGCCTTGAGTCAGCAACTGCGTGCTTCCACCAACACAGCAGTAAGCGGGCAGACCACTCGGCGTCGCCTACATGCCGCCGCCTTGCGTTCCAGGCGTCCGGTGAAGAAGCCCATGCTGACTGCAGGTCAAAGGGCACGCCGACTTGCTTGGTGCCAGGACCATTTGAGGTGGACTCGTGCTCATGGGGGCCATGTCCTGTTCACCGACGAATTGTGCTTCATGGTGAGCCCCAAAGACGCCCGCATCAGGGTGTGGCGGGCCCCCACAGGAGCAGCTGCAAGATGATGCTATCCAGGAGGCGGCTGCTTTTGGGAGGTGGCTCCATTATGGGTTTGGGGAGGCATCAGCCGACACTACAGGACTCCTCCTCTCTACCATGTGGAGGGCATGCTCAATGGGCAGCGCTACCTGCAGGAGATCTTACAGCCTCTGGTCACAGCGACCCTCCCAGATCGGACCCCAAGCTGCCTCCAGGATGACAACGCCACACCACGCCGCTGCAGGGCTGTCAACACTTTCATTCAGGAAGCTGGGATCACCAGGATGGCATGGCCTGCGATCAGTCCAGATCTCAATCCAATCGAGAACATCTGGGGAGAACTTGGCCGGCGAGTCCATGCAAACCGCCCACGTCCAGCTAATCGGGAACAGCTGCTGCACGTCCTGCGACAGGAGTGGGGAAAACATCCCCCCAGGCCGTCATCGCAAACACCATCAACTCCATGAGGCAGCGCTGTCTCGATTGTGTTGCTGCGCGGGGTGGACACATCCGTTTTGAACAGATTAAAGAAACATGTTTGTGGATTTTCTTTTCCCAGGGTGGGTCTCTCTTTTACATTGCTTTATCATTGCAAAAACATTACGCAATCCAAATGAAATTGCTTTAATTTGATTCACAAGGGTTGCAATTAAATATCTGTACACATGAAACATTTTTGGTTTAGCGCGTTGCATTTGTCAGACAGATTGCAAGTGGTCCTTAACTTATGTTGAAGTCTGTATTTATCTGTGTGTGTGTGTGTGTGTGTGTGTGTGTGTGAGAGAGAGTGAGAGAGGGAGGGAGAGAGAGAGAGAGAGAGAGCACTACACGATTCGCAAAACTATATTTCTGTAGACTTCCTTGCTTTTGCCCCCCTTCTCCCCCCCCCCCCCCCCCCCCCCCCCCCCCCCCCCCTACCCTTGAGAAGACTCTACCTTCCCCCCTGCGGCGCACCCTCTCACCTTAGGGGTCGAGCCGTCAATGGCATGGTAGTCGAAGGTCTCCCCCAGCTTGAAGGTGTACTGTTGCACAGGCAAGGCGTCTGTGGCGAAGGTCACCAGCCCTGTGTAGGTGTCCCCAGCCAGGCTGAACTCTATGGTGTAGGACAGCTGGCGGAACATCTCGATCCGCTCTGCCGGGAACCCTGTCGGCAACCACAGATGAATGAATGAACGAATGAATGAAGGAAGGAAGGAAGGAAGGAACGAATGAATGAATGAAGGTGCGAAGGAAGGATGCAGCGAATGAAGGACGGAAGGAAGGAAGGAAGAAGGAACGAATGAATGAATGAAAGAATGAACGAAAGAATGGATGGATGAATGAAAGAATGGATGGATGGATGAATGAATGGATGGATGAATGAATGAATGAATGAATGGAAGGATGATGAATGAATGAATGAATGAATGAATAGATGAATGAATGAACCAATTGATGGATGGATGGGTGAATTAATAAATGAATGAATGAAGGAAGGACTGAATGAAGGAATGAATGAACTGATGACTGAATAAATGCAGGAATGAACGAGAACATAAACTGATGACTGACTGAATGAATGATGAGAGATCAAAGTGAGGTGATGTTGCTTATAGCCCAGCCGACCGCAAAGGGCCCATCCCCATCATGGCTGTCACCGCGTTGAAAGCACCTTACAATGAATGAGAGAATGAATGGATGACTGACTGAATGAGTGAAAGAATGAATTATGGACTGACTGAATGAATGAAAAAGCGAATGAATGGATGAATGATTTTGTTTTTCATAGAGAGGGTTTATGAATGAATGAATGAATGAATGAATGACTGTTTTCAAATGTTATCCTTTCCTGATAATTTCTTCTCTATGAAATATAGTAAACTGCTCTAAAATGCTACACGGAGCTGTGACCATGTTAGCAGTTTTCCCCCCATCATCATATCGATTTTAACACGACATAGAAAGGTATTTTTTGTGTTGCTGGGATTCTCAAATCCAAGTCGTGAGAGAGAGGAATATAGAGAAAGAGGGGGGGGGGAATGGGGGAGGAGAGAGAGAGAGAGAGAGAGAGAGAGAGAGAGAGGAGAGAGAGAGGGGGGGGGAGAGAGAGAGAGAGAGAGAGGAGGGAGAGAGAGAGAGAGAGATCAGACAGACAGACAGACAGAGACAGACAGACAGCTGGCCAGCCAGCCAGCCAGCCAGCAGAGAGAGAGAGAGAGAGAGAGAGAGAGAGAGAGAGAGAGAGAGAGAGAGGCAGCTATTACCGTGTCTCTGTGTGGGAAATGAATGAAACAATGAATTAACCAATGCATGAATATCTATGGAAAAGAATTTTTTTTTTAAACCTGAAAGACATGAACGTATGATCGACTGGAAAGACGATAGGATGAATGAGTAAATAACATACAGGAAAAGAAGAAGAAAGAATGACCTAAACAAATAAACCAACAAATGAAGGAAGAAAGGAAGAAGGAAGGAAGGAAGGAAGGCGATCATATATCCATGACTGGACGCGTTTTCAAATTGACAAACGATCAGTCGAGCTAATCAACGAATGAACGAAGAAACAAAAAATGATTGAATGAATCAATGAATGAACGAATGAACGGAATAAAACGAACGAACCGTACAAAGATATAAACGTAAACGAAAGAATCTGTAAATGGACGAATGAACAATAAAGAAACTTACTAACTAACGAACAAATGAATGAACAAACCAATGAATTAATAAAGCAACGAACGAACGAGTGAATGAATCAACGAATGAATGAATGAATGAATGAATGAAGTATCGATATAAAGAAACATCCTTTGTTCCATCACTATTCCATCATCAGTAATAGTATGCATCCTCACAATCTTAAGAAGTAACACAATATTCTGCACTTCATCTTCAATGATCCTCTCCATATTCATTCATTCCAGTGGTTTGAGACACTAATATTATAATCTGTAAGATGACAAGACTGTGAAACCAGTTGACAAAAGGGGGGGGGGGGTGGGGGGGGTTGGAATTGGAAAGTGTGGCGGGGCGGGAGGGGGGGGGGGGGGGTAAGCGAGACAGTTGGGAGAAATGGGGGGGGGGGGGTGCAAGTGGAGGGGGAGCGAGTTAAAACAGGAGGCGGGGAGGGGGGGGGGAGGGGGTCCATCTTTTACTCCCAGGCTATATGAGGGCTTCGGGGTCAAACACACATGGTGAATATCCTGCATAAGATTCCGGTAATCCACACAGGAGGAAAAAAAAACACACACACACACAAAAAGTAGGATGATGAATAGCGATGGAACGTTGTCCAGCCTTTTGACGATCATAACATACCATACATCAAAGTCTTGGCTCTTGAGAGGCAGCACGTGCAAAGGCTCGAGATTCGCGTGCAAGGTATGCCAAAAACAGTACGGTGAGGGAGGGGGATAGGGGTAGGGAGGGGGGGGGGGGGGGGGGGGGGAGGGACGGGATGGAGGGCGGTCGTGGGACTTGTTGCGCTTTATCAGGCGTCAAAACTGATGAGGAAAGAACTTAGGCCGCAAGCGGTGTTAAGTGAAAGAGAACTATCCCATGTTGATTTTAGATATGGAGTTTTTTTAAACAAAAGACCTGCAGTACTACTACTACTACTACTACCACCACTACTGCTGCAACTATCACTACTACTATTACTACTGCTGCTGCTGCTGCTGCTACTGCTGCTGTTGTTTGTTGTTGCTGCTGCTGCTGCTGCTGCTGCTACTACTACTACTACTACTACGGCCTATCACGAAAAATAATGGTAGCAGTAGCAGCAACAGCAACAGCAAAAGCTGAAGCAGCAGCAGCAGCAGCAGTAGTAGTAGTGATGGTGG
>JADBJO010003558.1:202500-205000 GCA_016801955.1 Conus betulinus
GATTTTTCAACTGTGGGGTCTGTAAACGCTAAATATAACGGATTGCTATCTTTGTGATCTATCTGTGAACCATAGGATTTACGAACTGTGGGATCTATCAGTCTTGTGATCTATCGGTAACTCTTGTGATCTATTAGTCTTGTGATCTATCTGAAACTCTTGTGATATGTCAGTCTTGTGATCTATCTATGAGTCAATTTTAAAAAAATATAACGACCGGCCGCCATGGCGAAGGGATTAGCGTCGCGGACTCCCGGCTGAAAGGTCTGGGTTCGAATCCCATCAGATGTGGGTTTTTTCTGCCCCGACTGACTCCTACCCAGAGTTGAGTCTGCTGCGGATTCAGCTGGGAAGACTGGGACCACACAGTCGATTTCATCCACTTAATGGATGCGTTTCTGAGAGTGTTGCTCAAATTTCCTGACCAACACTGCAGGTGCCTGTATCTCTCGGTCTGGTTGACGCCGGATATATTATGAAAGGAAGCGTAGAGTACAGCCCTGTCATGCAGTCTCAGACCGAAGTGGAAATCTGTAGCATCATCTTAATCATCCTCATTCTCATCGATCAGCATGAAAAAAAAAAAAGTCTCAAATTCTGTGGCCTTTCATGCCCTGCTCTCATGGTGACCTCAATTTCGATGTCCTCTCCACGTCTGTGGCCTTGGTTTGGTTCCGTCGGGGTCACCAGTATCGGCGAGTCCATGGGGGCTGTCGTTGGACGGACGTGGTGGCACCCTCCGGAGGGAGAGCTCACTCACGCCACGCCGCACCGCAATTATTGTCGTCAGTAGGGGGCTTAGTAGCTGGTGTCCTGCGTATGTGTTAGATCAGAACAGGCACCACTGAACACCACCGAAGTGACTCGGCAGCGGTGCAATGTCTCCTCCGGTGGGTTGCCTCTTGACGACTTTGACATTGACTGCTCCCTGTGGACTGCCGGTGCCGGGGCTGCGGCGGGGCCGACCGGGGCTGTGGCTGTGGACGGGGTGTCGGAATGAGCGGCGTGGGTGCACTGCCTCTGAGGTGGCGCAGAGGTTGGGACAGAAAAAAAAAGTAACGACCACCAGTGCAGTTCCTCTACACTGTGATCTAGGTACATTAGGTCCCATCAACTCTGGGACCTATAAGCCTTAAGAGATCTATCAAAGTAGAAATCTACCACCTTCAGCCCCGTGATAATAGCACCATACAGAATCAAAGAAGAGCTTCATGTGGCAGAAGACAAGGTCATGGACAGGGACAGAAGAGGGGCGAAACAGGGGTCTCTGATGACATCCAAGACCAACGCCACACAAGAAGTAATCTGATGAATATAAAGACAGTGGATCCCCTAACCACACCCCGACAGGCACTGATCAACCGGAACATCTGACAGAAAATGAACCGGAACATCCGACAAAAAATGAACCGGAACATCCGACAGAAAACGAATCGGAACATCCGACAGAAAATGAACCGCAACATACGACAGAAAATGAACCGGGACATCCGACAGAAAATGAACCGGAACATCCGACAGAAAATGAACCGGAACATCCGACAGAAAATGACAGAGGCAAGAGAGAAATTGACTGTCAACCTATGTGATAAAACTGAAGCAACAATGAAAGACAGCTACAGAGGACAAAACTGGTTAGTTCTCTCGTCACAGGGCAGATAGAAGTCACTGGAAAGTGGTCTGAAGACTACAAAGAACTGTACAAATACGAGCTAAAACCAGACCAGTGTATTGGATCATAGTATTACCCCCCAGCAGTGAACCATGAGGAAGTGGGGGAATCGAACCGTGTTCTTAAAGCAGACATGTCAGCCAGAGCGGACCACAGGGCCACCGAAGCACAGAGGGCGAGGAACCATCAAAACCTTGACACTGTCTGTCCCACAATATGGGAAACTAGCCAGCGGCCAGAATTATGGACCTTACCGCTAATCACAGTTTTCCCCCTTGATAGAAAATCTACGACTGTGTGTGAAAATTACAGATCCATCAATTGAATCAGCGACCACCAGTGAAGCAAGACTATTGAATACACTCAAATAAAGACAGAAGAAATTCTGGCGGAAAAAAAAAAAAAAAAAAAAAAACAGACAGGGTAGAGACCGAAAAGGGTCCCATCCGAACTAGATCTTTAATTTCTGGTTGTTGGCTAAGAAATACGTGCAACACTTACTTGACCATATTATTTCAGCAAGGTGTCACTGCGTGCGGACTAGTTCATATACGCTACACCACTTCCGCTAAGTTTGGAGACCGCACTGTGCATGGTTTGAAACTGATGGACACATGAATTAATGACTCAGATGAGAGAATTGAAAGAAGAGGGTCTCGTGGCTCCGACTTAGCAGATGTCTGACCTACGCATGAGCCCAACACGCTGAGTCAGACCTTGAGTACCAACCTGACACTGGTTCAAGACTTCATGGAGTTCAAGAAAGCGTTTGATAGAGTCTGACATGAAGGAGTGATCCAAGGCCGTCCCCCTGGATGGGCACAATGA
>JADBJO010003558.1:210000-215142 GCA_016801955.1 Conus betulinus
TTGGGATGGTGACTTGATGGTTACAACATGTAGCTTTGTATTGGGATGGTGACTTGATGGTTACAACATGTAGCTTTGTATTGGGATGGGTGACTTGGTGGTAACAACATGTAGCTTTGTATTGGGATGGTGACTTGATGGTTACAACATGTAGCTTTGTATTGGGATGGTGACTTGATGGTAACAACATGAAGCTTTGGCACTGGGATGGTGACTTGGTTTAACAACATGAGCTTTGTATTGGGATGGTGACTTGATGGTAACGACATGTAGCTTTACATTGGAATGGTGACTTGATGGTAACAACATGTAGCTTTACATTGGAATGGTGACTTGATGGTAACAACATGTAGCTTTGCACTGGGATGGTGACTTGATGGTAACAACATGTAGCTTTGCACTGGAATGGTGACTTGATGGTAACAACATGTAGCTTTGCACTGGGATGGTGACTTGATGGTAACAACATGTAGCTTTGCCTGGAATGGTGACTTGATCGTAACGACAACATGTGTTCGTATTGTACTAAACTGAGTTGTATTGCAACTTCACATCTCATCGCATTCTTTCATTGTATTGCATTGTATGTATTGTATGTATTGTATTGCATTGCATGTATTGTATTGCATTATTGTATTTTGGATTGTGTTGCATTGTGTTGTAGTGTATTGTGTTGTGTTGTATTTATTGTATTGTATTGCATTGTGTTACATAATGCTGTATTGTGTTGTGTTGTAATGTATTGTACTCCATTGTCATCGTGCTATCGTATCGTCTTTCACTGTATTGTATGACGTTTCAGCTATAACAGATTTCTCATCGTGAAAGTCCAGATGCTCCGTCTCCTCCCTACCCCTCAACCCCACCCCCCTCCTACCCTACCAACAAACAGAGGACTGAGCATCGCCATAGTGCCGCCGATATATCATTGCCTACTGAGTAGGTTTTACCAATATATCACTCCCTATCTGAGTAAGTTTTACCGATATGTCACTCCCTATCTGAGTAGGTTTTACCGATATATTATTGCCTATCTGAGTAGGTTTTACCAATATATCCCTCCCTATCTGAGTAAGTTTTACCAGTATATCATCGCCTCCCTATCTGAGTAGGTTTTTACCAGTATATCCTTCCCTATCTGAGTAGGTTTTACCAATATATCCCTCCCTATCTGAGTAGGTTTTTATCACTCCCTATCAGTGTAGGTTTTACTAGTATATCACTCTCTATCTGAGTAGGTTTTACCAATATATCACTCCCTATCTGAGTAGGTTTTACCGATATATCACTCCCTATCTGAGTAGGTTTTACCAATATACCACTCCCTATCTGAATTTTTTTTTTTTTTTTTTTTTTTTTTTTTTTTTACTGTGCTGTCCAAGCCTCTGCACCACCTCAGAGGCATGCACCCACGCCGCTCATTCCGACACCCGTTCACAGCCACAACTCGCTACTAAGCCCCCTACTGACGACAATAATTGCTTAGTCGCGGAGCCGGCGTGAGTGAGCTCTCCCTCCGGAGGGCGCCACCACGTCCGTCCAACGACAGCCCCCATGGACTCGCCGATACCGGTGACCCCGACGGAACCAAACCAAGGCCACAGACGTGGAGAGGACATCGAAACTGAGGTCACCATGAGAGCAGGGCATGAAGGGCCACAGAATTTGAGACTTTTTTTTTTTTAATGCTGATCGATGAGAATGAGGATGATTAAGATGATGCTACGGATTTCCATTTCGGTCTGAGACTACATGACAGGGCTGTACTCTACGCTTCCTTTCATAATATATCCCGGCGTCAACCAGGCCCGAGAGATACAGACACCTGCAGTGTTGGTCAGGAATTTGAGCAACACTCTCAGAAACGCATCCATTAAGTGGATGAAACTCGACTGTGTGGTCCCAGTCTTTCCAACTGAGTCCGCAGCAAACTCAACTCTGGGTAGGAGCCGGTCGGGGCAGAAAAACCCACATGACTCTGATGGGATTCGAACCCACGACCTCCCAGCCGGGAGTTCCGCGACGCTAAACAGAGACAGAGAGCGTGAGACAGACTGACAGAGTCAGACAGGCAGCCGGACAAACAGACGGACAGAGAGACAGAGACAGTCAGTCAGTCGGACAGGCAGGCAGACAGACAGACAGATACACAGACAGAGGTAGAAACAGAGATAGATGGGCGTGCGCGCGTGCGCGCGCGCGCGCGCGCGCAGAGCGCAGAGAGAGAGAGAGAGAGAGAGAGAGAGAGAGAGAGAAAGAGAGAGAGAGAGAGATTAGGAGGAACACCATTTCTCTTCTGATGGAGTGTTGGATTCAGCCAGTGGGAATACCCAGCCAGAAAGCAGCGAGTTATCGGCTTTGTTGTTGCTCACACATAGTGCTGTGTTCACACGTCAAGAGATAACGGCTCAGGCTGCAGTTCCATGGAAACATTCCAGCGTGGAACAGAGCCAGGAAGGAATACTGTTGGTTCTGCTATACTGATCTGTACACTATCCATCCTCATGTTATCACCATCTACCCTTCGTTTCCAGCAATTATGAAATGTACACCAAACAGTCCCATGCTACAACGATGACAACGACGACGACAGCAACTACAACTGCTGCTGCTGCTGCTGCTGTTGCCGCTGCTGCTGTTTTTACTGCTGCTTGCTGTTGCTACTGCTGCAGTTGTTGCTACTGTTAGTACTCCTGCAGCTGCTGCCGTTGCAGCTGCTCATGCTGCTACTACTACTGCTGCTACTAGTACTATTAAATTGTTTTTCTCCATTTCTTTTTCAAAATGATCTTCCAACACTAACAACAGCCCGAATGTCAACATAACTGTATATAGTTCACTATACGGGTTCAGGGTTGGGGCTGAGGGGTGGGGTGGGGAGCTCAAAAAGCTACTACTATTGATATAATGACTACTACTACTACTACTACTACTACTACTACTGCTGCTGCTGCTGCTGCTGCTGCTGCTGCTGCTGTCATTGTGTTACTACTACGACACTGCTGCTGCTGCTGTTGCTGCTATTATTACTGGTATTGCTGATGATCTTGCTGCTACTATTGCGACTACAACAACAACTACTGCTGTTGCTGCTGCTGCTGCTGCTGCCCGCCGCTGCTGCTGCTGCTGTTGTGTTGTTGCTGCTACTATACTACTACTACTACTACTACTACTACTACTACTGTTTTATATTCATTGTCTAATGACAGAGGAGCTGACTTCCGTAACTGATGTACTTGATGCTGTCTCCGGGCTGATGGTGTTCTTACAGTCTTCTTTGCTGCCTGATGGATATGGAAATATTGAAATTCAGAAACGATTCGAGCATTATCTCATTTTGGCAAATACTAAAGAGAATATGAGAGATGGGTCAGCCTTTGTGTACTCCTAAGGGTTGTGGAACAAATGAAATGTTTGATGTAAAAAAAATACTTTCTTTTCTTCTCCAAAATTACAGATCAGTCAGGACTTACGCTTAGGGTTACTGTCAAGCGTGAATTTCTATATTTCAAAAACAAATATTGAAAAATTACATCAAAACAACAACAACAACAACGAAAAATTCATCAAGTCACAAATGATACAAGAAATCAGAAGACATTACTTCCGGCTCTAGCTTCTTGGATCTCATTGTTTGGGAAAATTCGGAAAATGGAAAGCAGCTTTTTTTCCCCACGTCCTTTAACTCGGTGGTAACCAAAAATAAACAACCCAACAACAACAACAACACACACAACACACACAACAACACACACACACACACACACACACACACACACACACACAACGAACGAACAAACAAAACCCCCCGCGCGTCGTTTTCATTTAATCCTAGTTCTTTCCCTTTGTTTGACACTGTGGCAACCAGCTTTTAATTCTCTCCCTTCGTTAAGGACCGACCACTCTCCTTCGTTCGCCTGTGGAGGTGAGGTCAGGGTGGGCTGCAACACAGCAGCATTGCTGAGAATCTGACTCACACCACTTTTCAGGTTCGCCTAATAAACCCTTGTGACGCGGTGCACGTGTGACTGGGAGCAGCTGATGTGGAGGAGATTCCTGGCATTGCAGGCTGGCTGTTACTGTGCTCCCTTCGTTTCACTTGTGTGTAAGCTTTATTTTAGTGGTCTGGCGAGGGAACTGAAGGTTTTTTTTTTTTTTTTTTCTTTTCTATGTATGATTATGAGTGTCGGTCCAGGATGCGGCCATGGGAGGAAGGGAAGAAGGGACGGACGGAGGGAGAGGGAAGAGAGAGAGAGAGAGAGAAAGAAGAGAGAGAGAGAGAGAGAGAGAGATGATGGAGGAGGAGGAGAGGAGAAGAAGAAGAAGATGATGAAGAAGAAACCAGAGAGAGAGATGAGAGAGATAAGAGAGAAGGGAGAGAGATGAGAGAGAGAGAGAAAGGATAGAGAGAAGGTGAGAGAGAAAAGGTGAGGGGAAGGAAGATGGAGGAAACATGTGACAGAGATGTTTCAACAACGGCATTCTCCACACACACACACACACACCCCACACACACACACACACACACACACACTCGCACACACACCACGCAATGAACTCGCACGCCCGCACGCCTCGCGCGCCCGCGCGCGCACACACACCCACACACCACACACCCACATCCCACACACACACACCCACACACACCCAAACAACCCGCTACTATCACTCACTGTCGCTCTCCTTGCCTCTCTCCTCTCTCCCAAAACCTCCTGTCTCTCTTCTCTCCCGAAAACGAACCCCCGGGAACCTACTACGCAAAACTAACACCTATCCGGCAACAAATGATAAATCGCCGTACGCCCAACGTCATAGTCCCTTAGTCCTTTGTTTTCGTTCTTACAATGGAGATGGGAGGAAAGAGCGAGAGAGGAGAGAGAGAGAGAGGGAGAGAGAGAGAGGAGAGAGAGAGAGAGAGGAGAGAAACAGAGACAAGAGAGACAGACCGGAGACAGAGACCAGGAGAGACAAGAACAGATAGACGGACAGAGAGAAAGACAGAGACAAAAACACGGACGGACGGGATGGGCAGAAGACACAACACAGGCAAGAACAGAGAGAGAAAGTAGAGTGCGGAGGGGAGTGGGGGGGGGGGGGGGCGAAAGAAGGAAAGGGATTTTCATTCATGATCGCGCGCGGCGC
>JADBJO010003558.1:222312-224812 GCA_016801955.1 Conus betulinus
CCCTTCTCCTACCTGTAGTTTTCTACTTTTTTTTTTTTTTTTTTTTTTATACCATGTCCTATTTCCCTTCTCCTATCTGTCCTTTTTCTCCTTTCCCTTCCCTGTCCTACTCCCCACTCCTTTGGTTCCTTTTCTACTTTGGTCCTTTTCTACTTTGGTCCTTTTTCTACTTTCCCTTTCATGTTTCCTATTTCCCTCTCCTATGGGTCGTTTCCTACTCTCCCTCCCCTTTCCTATTTCCCTCTCTGATCGGTCGTTTTCTATTTTCCCTTCCCTGGCCTATGTTCTTTTTTCTATCCGTCTGTCACTACTTTCCCTTGCATTTCCTACTTCCCTCTCCTATCTCTGCTCTTCTATTTTTCCGTTCCCTACCTTATTTTTCTCTCTCTATCTGTCCTTTTCTACTTTCCCTTTCCTTTCACATTTCCCCGGATCTCCTGTCTGTCTGTGTTTTACTTTCCCTTCCCTTTTCTATTTCCCTCTCCTATCTGTCCTTTTCTACTTATCCCTTCCATGTCCTGTTTCCCTCTCCTTTCTGTCCTTTTCTACTTTCTCTTCCATGTCCTGTTTCCCTCTCCTATCTGTCCTTTTCTTCTTTCCCTTCCCTTTCCTACTTCCCTCTCCTATCTGTCCTTTTCTCCTTTCCCTTCCCTTCCTACTTCCCTCTCCTATCTGTCCTTTTCTCCTTTCCCTTCCATGTCCTATTGCCTTCTCCTCTCTGTCCATTAAGGACGACTTACCACGTAACGCCACGCGTGACACACGCCACGCATGCCATCGCCCCTCCCCCCCCCCCCCCCCCCCCCCCCCCCCCGTCACCCCTCTCCCCCCCCCTCCCACCCCCACCCCCCACCCCACCCCCACCCTCGCTTCCCCTCCCTTCTACTCATCCATTCTTCTCCGGACAGCGAAGCACCACTAGGCCTAGCTCTTTAACGATCGTTTTTCAACCAGGGCCAACACAGCCAAGGCATGGCACCCAGACTGAACCACACCAGGTTCTTCTGAGAAATGTGGCTCGTTCCCTTGTTCTTGGAATGCCTCTTACACCAGGAATCAGACAAGCGTGGCAGGAGGCTATATAACAGGCTAACTGACCTCTCTCGGTCGGAGTGTTTGTTCGCACCTTTTGCGCGAGGTTTCTCGTTGAGTGAGAGTGGTGAAAGACAGAAATATAAATAAATGAGAGAAAAAAAAAATGATTTGTGGCAAGCTCAGTGAATAAGTACAGAAATAAGTAAATAGATCCATCTATCGATCCATCAATCTGAACAAATTGATAAATAAGTGTGTCATCCCAGTCCAGACAATGGCCGATGCGGTGTGGGGGGAAGTGGCAGGTGGATTTTCCTCCCATCACGGGGTTGGACGAGTTCGGAGCGGCCATGGGTGAGTAGCCTACTGACCTCGCCAACATGCCGGCAATGGCGCTGCTAGATTGTGGCTAAGTTCCTCGGCTAACGATGCTACGTCTTCGCCTGTCTCCGTTCGTTCGTTTGCTCGTTCGTTTCTTTAGTTGTTTGTTTGGCAGTAGGACTGCGCAAAAAAATAGATAAAATCCAAACAAACAAGATTAAGATATCCCAAATTTTCGGCTTTATTCGCCTTCGTCAGGGGTAACAGACTGTGACAGTAAAACGCTCGCATTCTCCACCCTAAGATCCTGAACACGAATCACGAACGTATGCAGCAGGGAAAAGGCACCTTAATAAAATGTTTTAACTTTAAAATAAAACGTTGAGTATAAAACATTTCATCAATAGGAAACATAAACTTAGGATGGGAGTGAAGGGTGAGGGGGCCACGGATTGACAATAGGTTGACCATAATTTAGATTGCCAGCACAGACCACGATCTTGACATATGCAACGTGAGAGAGCGAGAGAGAGAGAGAGAGAGAGAGAGAGAGAGAGAGAGAGAGAGAGAGAGAGAGAGAGAGAGAGAGAGAGAGAGAGAGGAGAGAGAGAGAGAGAGAGAGAGAGAGAGCGTGCACGGGGTGAGAGTGGGTAGGTGGGGATTCGACGTTCGGAGAAGCAGCAAAAGAAAAACTTTCCACCAGGTGCCTGTTCATCGGGGGTGGAGGAAAAAGGAGACCATGCACGAGAACCATTATTGTTCTGAGTTGTGTACATGCTCACAAACACACCAAACGCACGAGCGCCTGCATAGAAACAACACCACACACACACACACACACACACACACAGAGGACGGGGCAATGATACGAATATTTTCGAACATTGTAGTTAAAGGGGGGTGGAGGGGGGAAGGGAAGGGGGGGGGGGGGGGGGGGGCTGGGGCGAGGGGGGGGGGGGGTTGACGGATGAAGAAAGAGAGCGAGACAAACAGACAGACAGACAGAGAGACAGAGAGGCCGAGAGAGAGAGAGAGAGAGAGAGAGAGAGAGGAGAGAGGAAGAGGGACAGATAGACATCTACACAGACAGACAGGCAGGCAGACAGACAGACAGAAACAGAAATATAGGGATAGGCAGAAAGAG
>JADBJO010003558.1:229812-238090 GCA_016801955.1 Conus betulinus
AGGAGAGAGAGAGAGAGAGAGAAGAAAGAGAGGGTGAGAACGAGAGACAGAGAGAGAGAGAGAGTGCGTGCGTGCCTATGTGTGTGCGTGTATGTGTGTGTGTGTGTGTGTGTGTGGTGTGTGTGTGTGTGTGTGTGTTGTGTGTGTGTGTGTGTGTGTGTGTGTGAGAGAGAGAGAGAGACAGAGAGAGAGAGAGAGAGAGAGAGAGAGAGAGAGAGAGAGAGAGAGAGAAGATGGACCAGAGAGAGAGAGGGTGAGAAAGACAGACAGAGAAAGAGGGAAAGCGTGTGTGCGCGCGCGCGCGCGCGCGCGCGCGCGCGTGTGTGTGTGTGTTGTGTGTGTGTGTGTGTGTGTGTGTGTGTGTGTGTGTGTGTGTGTGTGTGTGCGCGTGCGTGTGTGTGTGCGTGTGTGTGTGTGCACGCACGCGCGTGTGTGCATGTGTGTGTGTGTGTGTGTGTGTGTGTGTGTGTGTGTGTGTGTGTGTGTGTGTGTGTGTGTGTGTGTGTGTGTTCGCTCCCGCATGCGATGAATCCCTGTAGTTTCCCCCCCCCTCGCCCCCCTCTCTCTCTGTCTTTGCTTGTCTGTCTTTCCGACAGTCCGTCTGTCCGTCTGTCTGCCTGTCTGTCTGTCTGTCTGTCTGTCTGTCTGTCTCTCTCTCTCTCTCTCTCTCTCTCTCTCTCTCTGTCTCTCTTTCTTTACATTCCTCTCTCTCACGACTTGGATTTCAGAAATCCCAGCAATGTCTATGTCAGGTTAAAATCGATATGATGAAGGGAAAAAAAAAAAAATGAAAGAGAAACTGCTAACAAGGTCATGTAGCATTTTAGAGCAGTTTACCATATTTCATGGAGAAGAATTTTCATAAGAATGGCAATAACGTTTGAAAATATTCAGTCAGTCAGTCAGTCAGTCAGTCATTCACTCATTTCTTCAATCATTTATTCATTCATTCATTGATAAACCCTTTATATGAAAAAAAATCATCCATCCATTCATTCGCTTGTTCATTCATTCAGTCAGTCAGTCCATAATTCATTCTCTCAGTCAGTCAGTCAGTCATCCATTCATTCTCTCATTCATTGGAAGGTGATTTCAACGCGGTGACAGCCATGATGGGGCCCTTTGCGGTCGGCTGGCCTATAAGCAACATTACCTTACTTTGTTCTCTCATTCATTCAATCAGTCATCAGTTTATTTTTCGTTCATTCCCGCATTCATTCAGTCATGAGTTCATTCATTCTTTCATTCATTCATTCATTCATTCATTCATTCGTTCGTTCGTTCGTTCGTTCGTTTATTCCTTCTTCCTTCCTTCCTTCCTTGTTTCATTCATTCATTCATTCATCTGTGGTTGCCGACAGGGTACCCGGCAGAGCGGATCGAGATGTTCGCCAGCTGTCCTACACCATAGAGTTCAGCCTGGCTGGGGACACCTATACAGGGCTAGTGACCTTCGCCACAGACGCCTGGCCCGTGCAGCGGTACACCTTCAAGCTGGGGGAGACCTTCGACTTTCACCAAGTCATTGACGGCTCGACCCCTAAGGTGAGAGGCTGCGCCGCAGGGGGGGGGGGGGGGGGGGGGGGGGGGCAATATCAAAGAAGTTTACGGAAACAGTTTTGCGAGTCATGCAGCTTCTCTCTCTCTTCCCTCCCTCCCTCCTTTTCTCTCTCTCTCTCTCTCTCTCTCTCTCTCTCTCTCTCTTTCTCTCTGAAGACTGAAAGAAATGTATGGCAACTTGCTTGACTCGAAAGCTCAGGATGACTGTTTTCGTCCTGAAAATTTGAATAATCGTTCGAAAAGATTGTGATCGCTACTGCGTTTATGAATGAAGATATTCATTTTTTTTTAAAATAAAAAAGGGTGTTAGGAGCGTGTAAACAGTGATTAAGTACTTCCTTTCACTGATTTTGACTCTGTCAGGACTTGAGGTACATGAGTCGAGAGGCACCAAGCTGTGACTCGTGACAAGAGTTCTGTATTCGAAACAGGCTGGCGTCTGACTGCCTGCACCTTTGTGAAGCAAAAGTTTCAAATCCCACAGCCTGTGAAATGGTACCAGTTACACCAGTGCTCATGCACGCACATTACAGAAATGAATTTATGGTTACGTGGTTAGTGGCTGACAATGACAGTGTGTGACACATCAGACAGTGTGTACTGTGCGTCTCAGCTGACAGTGACGGTGTGTGTGTACTGTGTGTCTCAGCTGACAAGTGACAGGGTGTGTATTGTGTGTCTCAGCTGACAGTGACGGTGTGTGCACTGTGTGTCTCAGCTGACAGTGACAGTGTGTATTGGTGTGTCTCGGCTGACAGTGACAGTGTGTGCTCTGTGTGTCTCAGCTGACAGTGATAGCGTGTGTATTGTGTGTCTCGGCTGACAGTGACAGTGTGGTACTATGTGTCTCAGCTGACAGTGATAGCGTGTGTACTGTGTGTGTCTATCAGCTGACAGTGACAGCTTGTGTACTGTGTGTGTCAGCTGACAGTGACAGTGTGTGTCAGCTGACAGTGACAGTGTGTGCACTGTGTGTCTCAGCTGACAGTGACAGCGTGTGTACTGTGTGTGTCAGCTGACAGTGACAGTGTGTGCACTGTGTGTCTCAGCTGACAGTGACAGCGTGTGTACTGTGTGTGTCAGCTGACAGTGACAGCGTGTGCACTGTGTGTCTCAGCTGACAGTGACAGCGTGTGTACTGTGTGTCTCAGCTGACACTGACAGCGTGTGTACTGTGCGTCTCAGCTGACACTGACAGTGTGTGCACTGTGTGTCTCAGCTGACAGTGACAGCGTGTGTACTGTGTGTCTCAGCTGACAGTGACAGCGTGTGTACTGTGTGTGTCAGCTGACAGTGACAGTGTGTGCACTGTGTGTCTCAGCTGACAGTGACAGCGTGTGTACTGTGTGTGTCAGCTGACAGTGACAGCGTGTGCACTGTGTGTCTCAGCTGACAGTGACAGCGTGTGTACTGTGTGTCTCAGCTGACACTGACAGCGTGTGTACTGTGCGTCTCAGCTGACACTGACAGTGTGTGCACTGTGTGTCTCAGCTGACAGTGACAGCGTGTGTACTGTGTGTGTCAGCTGACAGTGACAGCGTGTGCACTGTGTGTGTCAGCTGACAGTGACAGCGTGTGCACTGTGCGTCTCAGCTGACACTGACAGTGTGTGCACTGTGTGTCTCAGCTGACACTGACAGCGTGTGCACTGTGTGTCTCAGCTGACAGTGACAGCGTGTGTACTGTGTGTCTCAGCTGACAGTGACAGCGTGTGTACTGTGTCTCAGCTGACAGTGACAGTGTGTGTACTGTGTGTCTCAGCTGACAGTGACAGTGTGTGTACTGTGTGTCTCAGCTGACAGTGACAGTGTGTGTACTGTGTGTCTCAGCTGACAGTGACGATGGAGGGGGGCAAGTTCGTGGAGAAGTACGCCCTGGAAGGCAAGGAATGGCAGACAGTGCGGGAGGTGGATGGAGGCGTCATGACCTCTGTGAGTATGGCCCACAACGTCATCACCTCTGTCGTCGTCGTCATCGTCACCGTCACCATCTTCATCATCGTTATTGTTGTTGTTGTTGTTGTTGTTTTGCTGTTGTCGTTGTTGTTGTTGTTGTTGACCACTGTCGTCGCCAAGCGTCGGTTGTGTTATGATCATTCTTGACGATATCTTTGCTAATAGTCAACCATTGTCATCAGTTGTTCTCTTCTTGTCTTTTCTTTTCGTTCATTTCCTTCTTCTTTTTTTTTTCTGTCTCAACCTTTGCGCGACTTCAGAGGCAGTGCATCCACGCCGCTCATTCCGACACCCCGTCCACAGCCACAGCCCGGTCGGCCCCGCCGCAGCCCCGGCACAGGCGATCCACAGCAGTCAATGTCTATTCTGATCTAACATACGCAGGACACACCTACTAAGCCCCCTACTGACGACAATAATTGCTTAGTCGCGGAGCCGGCGTGAGTGAGCTCTCCCTCTGAAGGGCGCCACCACGTCTGTCCAACGACAGCCCCCATGGACCCGCCGATACCGGTGACCCCGACGGAACCAAACCAAGGCCACAGACATAGAGAGGACATCGAAACTGAGGTCACCATGAGAGCAGGGCATGAAGGGCCACAGAATTGAGATATTTTTTTTTTTAATGCTAATCGATGAGAATGAGGATGATTAAGATGATGCTACGGATTTCCATTTCGGTCTGAGACTACATGACAGGGCTGTACTCTACGCTTCCTTTCATAATATATCCGGCGTCAACCAGGCCCGAGAGATACAGGCACCTGCAGTGTTGGTCAGGAAATTTGAGCAACACTCTCAGAAACGCATCCATTAAGTGGATGAAACTCGACTGTGTGGTCCCAGTCTTCCCAACTGAGTCCGCAGCAAACTCAACTCTGGGTAGGAGCCGGTCGGGGCAGAAAAAAACCACATGACTCTGATGGGATTCGAACCCACGACCTCCCAGCGGGAGTCCGCGACGCTAACCACTTCGCCACGGCGGCTGGTCTTCTTCTTCTTCTCCTTCTTCTATTTTGTGGTTACTGTGGCAGATGCTATCGTCATCGACGTCGTCGTCTTCATTTATTAATTTTTATTTATTTGTCTATTTGTTTTTCTTTCTTTCTTTCTTTATATATATCTGTTTATGTATTTGTTTGTTTGTTTGTCTGTTTGTTTCCTTCTTTCTTTCTTTGTTCATTTAAATATTGGTTGATGTTCTTCTTGACTGTTGCCGTGCCCTTTCACTCCCCTTCTGTTCCTCATTGTGATGACGGTAACAAATCAGGAAACTTAAAAGGTATGAGGAGATGATCAGTGAGCGTACGGTCTGGTTGTCTGTATGGATGCCCCGTTCGTCTGTATTTCTTCCTGTTTGCCTGTATATATGTGTCATGTAGTGATCCCAAGGGAGATCACCTTGATTATCATGTGAGTGATTTGGGGGGCGCTAGAAGAAACCAGATGGCCGGAACCAGACAAGTTGTAGTACTGTCTGTCATTAATTTGTTTTGTCTCATGTTGTTACGACACAACAATATGTTTTTAATATAATTATATACAGGGGCGAGATGTGGTGCAGAATAAAGCTTCATACTTCGATTATTCACATGTTGACTCTCTATCGTGTTACCTACCCCGTGACCCCTACCTCGCCCCTTCATTTGCCTCTCTCTCTCTCTCTCTCTCTCTCTCTCTCTCTCTCTCTCTCTCTCTCTCTTATCCCCCTGTTTAAATCGGGGCTGGCGATCTTTCTTTTCTGGGTTAAGTTAAAACGCCTGACTAATCATGTGTAGGTCTTCAGATTGACCCTCATGTGGGCCACATTCTGTTCATTTTTTTTTTTTTTTTTGTACTGATAATGGTATTGAAAACAAAATTTCGTTATTTCACGAGATTACGTTTTTCTCTCCTTTTTTTATTTAGCAGTAAAAGCAGCAATAGCAAAACGTAATATAATGAAATAAAGGATTTTTTTTCTTTCAGTATGATTATCAGTACAAAAAGAACGAAAAAAAAAAAAAAAGATGAAAAGTGGCCCCCAGTTTCAAATTTGGTTTTCAAACACAGTCCATGCACCCCTTGCAATGGCCAGGCTGTCAATCTGCACGTCCAGCAGAAATGACAGTGTTCACTGCAATAGATATTGCACTTGCTTTCTACCGTGGAGGTGGGGTGGAGGTTCGAATCCCTATTTTCACGTTTTTCAATACTGTTTCACGATGGGTTTTTTTTTTTGTTGGTCCGGCATTTAGATCTGATACGATTTCTTGTGTGGGGACAGGGGTTCCATTCTCCACTTCCCGCATGGAGCTTGATCTTGCTAGTCATTTTCTATTGTTATGATTGATAGATAGATTGATCTTCCCCTGCCATTCTGTCTTTGGAGCCATCTGCCTGTCGATTTGTCAGTATTCTCTCGCTCTGTATGTTTGTCTTTTTTTAACTGTCTTCCATCTCTTTGTTTCAGGTCACATCTTACGGAGGAACATTGGTTACACAGAAACTCAACAAAGTTTAAATCAAGGGAGCAAACTCGGTCATCCACATCCCATTTTCTTCAACAATCGGTGTTGTGTGTGTGTGTGTGTCTGTGTGTGTGTGTGTGTGTGTGTGTGTGGAAACAGCGCATTTGACTATAAAAGGCATGTTGTGTGTGTGATGTTCAGCTCATTCAATGATGACGACTAGCTTTCGGTGTCCCAACATTGTACTTGAAAGTTAGTTTTAGGCTGTTACTTTTATATTTGGAAGTAACTGGATGTACGATTTTCCACTGTTTTGATGTTGTAGGTTATACACACAGTAGGCCTACATAGTATGTGTCAATATGCATTTGTCCATTATAAACGACATTTCTCCACAAATTTCAGGCCAGTGAAACTAAAATATCACAGCTTTTCAAAGGCTTCAAAATAGGAGGCAAAAGGATTCCCGCCAAATCAGTAGGTATCCTGATTTCCACCCTTCAAAGTTCGCCCAATTAATGTCTTTTGGTGGCCGCGCTAGGCTATTTTGTTTACACCTGCGGCGTTTGTGGTGTATTGTTTACGCACCCAGAAAATGTGTCTTTCCTTTATGTAGTGAATCGTTTCTTGCAGGAAAGTAGTTTTAACTGATACATATTTCTCACAATTAGTCTTGATTACACTTCCGTCTTTTCAAAAAAGGGTCACATTTCTCAAGGTGGCCTCCTCTGTCATACGTTTCAGGCCTTGTTCTTCTAAGCCTCGTAAAGTGGGCGACGAGGAGCTCAAAGGTTTTTCGCGCTTTTTTGTTTGTTTGTTGTTTGTTTTCGATTGTTTTTCTTTTTTTGCATTCAGTCGCCAAACTGTATCAGTAAGTGCGTTGTTTGTTTGTTTGTTTGTTGTTTTTTTTCACAGTCTTCAATGGTCACACAAACAGCAACAACTCACAGGGATCGTTGCCTACACGGCAGCTGCTGGCATGAAGTATTCCTGTGGCTCTCAGTCCCTCTGCTGCAGTGAAGATGACGGACTGTCCAGTGCTGAACTCCAGTCTCATGAGCAGTGGCACCAAGCTGGACTGCAGAAGCCACATTTCAAATGGTCTTTAACATAACTCCGGCACTGAACATGGACAAACGAATCACAAGACAAAACGCGGCGCGTTTCGACCTCTTAGGTCTTGTTCAGGCAAGGTATACAACACCAGGACAACGAAAATGAAGAAGGAGAACATTTGAGAAGATTGCTCGTTCTTCATTTTTGTTGTCCTGAGTGTTGTTCATCTTGCTTGAAGAAGATCTAAGAGGTCGAAACGCGTCGTGTTTCGTCTTGTCATTCTTTTTGTCTTGTAAGTCTTGTTTGTCCATGTTTGAAGTGGCGGAGTTCTTTCAAATACCTTGTCAAAATGAGGTGTTGATTTCTGCCTGCAGCCATCTCACTGTGCCACCAACCCAGAAGTCAAATTAAGTGGGGTGGGGAGAGTATAGAGAGGCCGCTCTTCACGATCAACATCTTCCATTTGGCTGTGTTGTGGTCTCACACCTGTAAATTGTGGAGTATAAAGGCCGCTCTTCACGATCGACATCTTCCATTTGGCTGTTGTTGTCTCACACCTGCAATTTGGGAGCATAAAGTTCGCTTAGATGAGGAGTGAGTGCTTTCCTCCTATGTCATCGGTCTTTACGTGAACTGCATTTGTTTTGAAGTTTTGTAACAGTCAAGAACTTGGCTGCTAAAGGGAGACCTGTTGATGGAGGCAGGACTTGACGACGAATGCCCTGACTCATGCATCTGAGAATACGCTTATAGCCGTCGAAAGGCATGAGTTTTTTTTTTTTTTCCACCAGCGACACCATTGGTTTGGGTTATTTCATCCTTATCTGCTGAGTTTAGTCTACAATATTCGCTAGGTAGTGCGACCTTTTGTCTGGTTCATATATACTCAGACTGTGTTCGAACTGCGGAGATTTTCTTTTTTTAGGTTTATAAACAACAGTAATACATTACCACTTGTGTCAATGTAAAAAATCGGGAAGACTTCGCTCGTTGTTCAAGGCCATCGCCCCAATATAACCATGGTAATACATTGCCCATTGTTCCAGTAAAGCAAAATGATACATTACTCATAGTTGCAACGTTACAACGGTGATACATTACCCAATGTTGCCAAAATGACAATGGCGTTATGTAAACTCAATGTAGCCATGAAACAATGGTGATATATTATCCGCAGTTCCAACAGAAACAATAGGTATATACCTCATACTGCTGTTCCACTGTAGCAGTGGTAATACATTACTTACCCCTGCAATG
>JADBJO010003559.1:0-5000 GCA_016801955.1 Conus betulinus
TTAAAGACAATATTCATTTTGTTTTCATTGAAAGACGTGGGTTTTACATGGAAAGATGCTCTGGCTCTTTTATCTATATCATTCAATACATTTTATACATTGTACAACGTACTCCGTGGAATTCTGTAGACTTGCTCACGATTGGTAGAAGTACTATCGGAGTTTCAGCTGTGGTTTTCTTTCTCTCAGACGGATGATGCAGTAAGATCGGCACGACACCCGCCACTTTCCGTTGGCGTCAAGTTAACGATACCAGGACCATCACATTTCTGCGGATCTGCTAATGGACACACAGAAAGAAGGGTCTGTCCTTTTTTTTTTTTTTCTTTTTACAGTCTTGACGAATGATCGTTGGAAGTGGGGGGTGAAATTCAATTCTGGCGCAAATAATGGGCCACAGTCAACTGAAATGGAATGGAGAAGGGTTTAAGGAAAGGGAAGATGATATCTCTATGGTGGTGACGATATATCACTGCCTTTGTTGTTTGTTGTTGTTTGTGTTGTTGTTGTTGTCGTACCCTGGCTAAAAGACTCCAGGGATCATCCAAACAGCCAGCCAAAGTACTTGAACACTATGATACAAATGCATCAGCTGGGGATGAAAACATTACGTGTGTGACCGTTTTTTTATTAACGCGCCACGCGGGGCAGCCACACTCCGACTTCGGGGAATTTTGGAAACTGATAATGGAGCTTGCCACAACTGAAGATAAGGGCCCGCATACCTATGGCAGAGCATAACAACATTTTCATGTAGCCTTGGTGTTCTAGCCTATGTCAGCTGGTCTGACACAGGGCCTTAAGCCGAGGCGGACTGCCTTGTTGTGAGTTGTTTTCCTGATGATCTGATCCTGGCGGCTCCCTCTGGAGTACTGGCTCTGGGCCTGGCGTGCCAAGATGTGGCTGTCAGATTTGTCGGGGGGGGGGTGGGGGGGGGGGGGGGGGGGGGGGGGGGGGGGGGGGGGGGGGGGGGGGGGGGGGGTGGGGGGGGGGGGGGGGGTGGGGGGGTGGGGGGGGGGGGGGGGGGGGGGGGGGGGGGGGGGGGGGGGGGGGGGGGGGGGGGGGGGGGGGGGGGGGGGGGGGGGGGGGGGGGGGGGGGGGGGGGGGGGGGGGGGGGGGGGGGGGGGGGGTGGGGGGGGGGGGGGGGGGGGGGGGGGGGGGGGGGGGGGGGGGGGGGGGGGGGGGGGGGGGGGGGGGGGGGGGGGGGGTGGGGAAAAATGGGGGGGGGGGGGGGGGGGACCTGGGGTGGGGGGGGAAGGGCCAGGAGAGATGGAAGCGGGGGGGGGGGGGGGGGTTCAAGGGGAATCAAGATGATGGGAAGGGGAATAAGGGAAAATGATGTCAAGGGGCTAGTGATTAAGAGAGGAGAGAGAGAGAGAGAGAGAGAGAGCGAGAGAGAGAGAGAGAGGAGAGGGGAGGGGATGAGGAGACAGACAGAAAGATAGACAGAAAAGACAGAGAAATCAGAAAGGACAGGTTAAACAGCCGCCGTGGCGAAGTGGTTCGCGTCGCGGACTCCCGGCTGGGAGGTCGTGGTTTCGAATCCCATCAGAGAAGTCATGTGGGTTTTTTTTTTCTGACTCCCCCGACCGCTGCCCCGACCCTCCTGACCCAGAGTTGAGTTTGCTGCGGGACTCAGTTGGGAAGACTGGGACCACACAGTCGAGTTTCATCCACTTAATGGATGCGTTTCTGAGAGTGTTGCTCAAATTTTCCTGACCAACACTGCAGGTGTCTGTATATCTCGGGCCTGGTTGACACCGGGATATATAATGAAAGGAAACGTAGAGTACAGCCCAGTCATGTAGTCCCTCAGACCGAAATGGAAATCTGTAGCATCATCTTAATCATCCTCATTCTCATCGATCAGCATAAAAAAAATATCAAATTCTGTGGCCCTCCATACCCTGTTTCTCATGGTGCCCTCAATTTCGATGTCCTCTCCACGTCTGTGGCCTTGGTTTGGTTCCGTCGGGGTCACCGATATCGGCGAGTCCATGGGGGCTGTCGTTGGACGGACGTGGTGGCGCCCTCCGAGGGAGAGCTCACTCACGCCGGCTCCGCGACCAAGCATTATTGTTATCAGTAGGGAGGTTTAGCAGGTATGTTAGGATCAGAGCAGGCGCCACTGAATACCACCGAAGTGTCTCGGCAACAGTGCAGTGTCTCCTCCGGTGGGTTGCCCTCTTGACGTCTTGACATTGACTGCTCCCTGTGGTGGCCGGTGCCGGGGCTGCGGCAGGGCCGACCGGGATGTGGCTGTGGACGGGGTGTCGGAATGAGCGGCGTGGGTGCGCTGCCTCTGAGATGGCACAGAGGTTGGGACAACAAAAAAAAGCAAAACAAACAAACAAGTAAACAAAAAAAAGTTGAGAGAAAGACAGGCACAGAAAAAGAGATTCAGACGAAGTCAGACCGACAGACAAAGAGAGAGAAAGGAAAGGGGCCAGCGGAAGAGATAGGATATATATATATATATATATATATATATATATATATAATATATTATATATAATATATATATATATATATATATATATCCTATCTCTCTTAGATATATATATATGAGCACTAGTCCACATTATCATGACTTTGTCTTTGGCAGAGAGCCTTGGAAAAAAAAATACGTTGAGAGTTTCCGAAATTTTTGATCCACTCATTTTCAGAATACTGAACATTAGGAAAGCTGTCTGAGAATTCCATTGCAAACGCTTGTTTTAGATGTTGTTGCACCAACAAAAAACAGACAAAGATGGAATGTTCTTTGCCTTCTATCGTATTGCATATGGTGCATAAATTGTTTTGAGTTTCGCATGTGAAAAATACAACAATCCAAAGCTTTACGAGCAGTTTTTTGAATACATACATATACAAAGGCATCTTCTATTTCGAAAGTGGTTTTCAACAGACGTCACAGTATGTGTTAGGCACATATCTTTATTCATAGTTGTCTTGCAATGGGCGAGCTGGTGATCATCCATAAGTCGTTGTTTGAGCATTGAAGTAAAAAATGTTTCAAAGACCGTTCCCTGATTTCAGAATAATACATAATCAATCTAACCAGGGCGTTTAAGTAATTTTGCCCAGCAGAACTGGAGAGAGAGAGAGAGAGAGAGAGAGAGAGAGAGAGAGAGAGAGAGAGAGAGAGAGAGAGAGAGAGAGAGAGAGATCTCAAAAGCCATTAGGACAAACGTACAGATGCCGACATAGACAGAAGAAGACAAAGACAAATAAAATGAATCAAAAAAAAAAAAAGAAAAAAAAAAAAAAAAAAAAAAAAAAAAGAAAAAAAAAAAAAAAAAAAAAAAAAAAAAAAAAAAAAAAAAAAAAAAAAAAAGAAAAAAAAAAAAAAAGAAAAAGAGAGCGAATTACAGAAGTGACATGTCTAAAGGGAAAACTGAAGTAGCTTTTAGAGAGGAAAGGAGACCCGAACAAGAAAAAGAAAGACAGAAAGAAAGAAAGAAAGAAAACTAACAGAGCAGGCGCAGAAATCGATGACAACTCAATTACCAGGTGATCTATCTCGCGCAACGCATTCCCCCCGCATCAACAGTTATCCCCCTTCCTGGTGAGCTCGGTGCTGAACCATTTCTTAGTTAATGTGGTGAATCTCTCTCTCTCTCTCTCTCTCTCTCTCTCTCTCTCTCTCTCTCTCTCTCTCTCTCAACATTTATTCGTAAGCTGCTTTGTGTGCAAAATTGTATTCTCGTAATAATGACATATTCCGTGCATTTGAATAATTTCTATGACAAGTTATAAAGCAGTTCTGTCTGTCTGTCTCTCTCTGTTTTTCTCTCTCTCTCTCTCATTCTTATACACACATGCTCCTCATATGCACGCATTTCACACACACACACACACACACACACACACACACACACACACACACACACACCACACACGCACGCACGCACGCACGCACGCACGCACGCACGCACGCACGCACGCACCCATGCACTCACGCACGCACACACACACGCACGCACGCATGCACACACATACAGGGGGGGGGGGTGGGGTGTATGCACAGGCCCCTGTGCCAAACGCACAGCAATGAGAATGGGAAACACATTGTTTTTTTAAATCGTTACATATGATAAAATGCAGGCATTTTCTTATTTCATTATGCTTTTCTCCTTCTCTTCACCCTCTCCCTCCTTCTCATTGTTGTTGTTGTCGTTGTTGTTTGTTGTTATCGTTGTTGTTGTTGTTGTGTTGTCATTGTGTTGTTGTTGTTGCTGTTGTTGTTGTTGTTCTTCTTCTTCTTCTTCTTCTTCTTCTTCTTCTTCTTCTTCTTCTTCTATTCCCTCCTTCCCCTCAGTATTATTGTTATTATCGTCATCATAACTGCAGGCTTCAGTTTCATAAGAGTCATGGACTACCGTTTCTTCTCTTTTCTTTACAGCTTCTCTTCACTGGCCAAAAGGAAAAAAAAGATCGTTTCTCTCTCTCTCTTTTTTTTTAATTCTCTTCTTCTTGGGTTTCGTTGGAGCCCAAATGCCTATAGGTCTATATGCGTGTTGCACAAACATTCGAAGGAAAAAAAAAAAGTCAGATGTTCAAAAGTTCTACCTCAATTACTCACAATGGCAAACATTCACAGGGATGTCTGAGCAGAAGACTGAACGAGCCTGCGCTCCTGTCCACATCCATAGACAGGAAGTTGCGTCACACGCCATGACGGATTGGACATCCGGGTTTTCCCACATCAGGGCTGCGAAAAAAAAACTTATCTAAAACTGAGAATCCACCGAGATGTTCAGAATAGCATTCGCTGGAAAATTCCAAATATGGGAAGATATAAGGAAGTGTGTACAAAAAAAGGAAGTTGGGTAGGGAGTGGAGGGAGAGGCAAGAGGGGAAGGGAAGTGAGGAATGGAAGGGGATATAGAATGCAGAGTGATGGAAGGAGGATTGGGGGGGGGGGGGGAGAGAGAGAGAGAGAGAGAGAGAGAGAGAGAGAGAGAGAGAGACAGACAGACAGACAGACAGACAGACAG
>JADBJO010003559.1:27500-30000 GCA_016801955.1 Conus betulinus
CCCCCACCTCTCTCTATCACTTCTGTTCTCTCTCTTCCTGTCTGCTTCTCTCTTTTGTCTGTCTGTCTTTGCCTTCCTGTTGACCCCCCCCCCCTCTTCCTGTCTGCTTCTCTTTTGTCTGTCTGTCTTTGCCTTCCTGTCTGCCCCCCCCCCCCCCCCCTCTCTCTCTCTCTGACTCCCCCCTCTCACTCGCATGTATACCAGTTTCGTCTGTCTGTCCCTCTGTCTGTCTGTTGGTCTGTCTCTGTCTGTCTGCCTGTCTATCTGTCTCCCTCTCTGTCTCTGTCTGTCTGTCTGTCTGTCTGTCTCTCTCTCTCTCTCTCTCTCTCTCTCTCTCTCTCTCTCTCTGCCTCCCCCATGCCCACTATTCTTCTTCCCTCCCCTTCTCATCTGTTGGCATATTACCAGCAATTCTGGGTGGACTTTCCTTAAAAAAACAAACAAACATAGACTGACCGTCTTTCAGAAGGACGCCCACATTCCTATTCAACATGCGCTGCACAAACACGTGCAGCGAACAGGTCAAACTCTCCAGGTTCCAACTCGTTTCGCTCCCACTGTCCAGCATCCACAGGAATTAATCTGGAACAGAAGACTGAGGAGGCAGGCGTTCATCTCCTCGCTAGAAGCAGGAAGTGGCATCACGTGGCCACGACGATGACTGCTGTAACGATCTGCAACAAACCAATCGGCCTATTGGTACCCCACTGGGATGCTCAGCTTGGGACTGACTGGAAATTCCAGGCATCGGAAAGGAATAAGAAGGCGTGTACATAGCAAAACGGAATGGTGTTGGGAAGTGGAGTGAACGGGAGGGAGGGGGGGTGGGGGGGGGGGGAATGAGGAGAGGAGGAGGGGAAAGAAAGAATGAGAAGGGGTAGGATGATTGATGAGAAAAAAAAAAGAACGGGAAGAGTGGGGAAACGGATGAAACGTCAATTCTTTCAATGTTTGGGGAGTGTCCAACGGCTGTCGGTTTGTCTCCTGTCTTCTGTTGTGAAAAACATTTGCTGTTTTGGCGTAAGTCATCAGTTCTCTCTATGTTTTAGTGTCAGGAGACCGTCTTGTTGACTCCAGACACCCCACCCCCCCACCCCTCCCTCCCCTTCCATCCTTCTCTGTCTCGCCCTGTCCTTCTGTCTGTCCATGTCTGTCTCCCTACTTAACCTCTCTCTCTGTCTCTCTCTCTCTCTCTCTCTCTCTCTCTCTATATATATATATATATATATATATATCTGTCAGTCTATCTGTCTTCTCTCTGTCTCTGTCTCTCTCTGTTTCTGTCTGTCTATCTCTGTCTGTCTGTCTGTCTGTCTAAATCTTTGTATGTCCTTCCCCCCTATTTTTCGCTATGTTTCTCAGATTCGCTCCCCACCTTGTCCATTGCCACTCACCCAGCAGTTAAGGATGGACGGTTTATAAATAAATACACCCTGACAGAGTGAATAATGACTTTCAGAAGGACGCCCACATTCCTATTCCACACGTCTTAGACACTCGCCACAACCACACACACACACACACACACACGAGAGAGAGAGAGAGAGAGAGAGAGAGAGGAGGGAGAGAGAGAGAGAGAGGAGACGGGAGAAGAGAGAGAGAGAGAAGAGAGAGAGAGAGAGAGAGACAGAGAGAGAGACAGAGACAGAAAGAGAGAGAGACAGAGAGAGAGACAGAAAGAGAGAGAGACAGACAGACAGAAAGAAAGAAAAAACAGAGAGACAGAAAGAGAGTGAGAGACAGAGAGAGAGAGAAAGAGAGAAAGAAGAGAGAGCAGAAGAGAGAGAGACAGAGAGAGAGAGAGAGAGAGAGAGAGAGAGAGAGAGAGAGAGAGAGAGAGAGAGAGAGAGAGTGAGAGAGAGAGAGAGAAGAACACAAGTTCCCTGCTTCGCGCTCATCAATCACACTGAAAGCCAAACGATCGCGTCGCTCCCCAGCAGACTGGGTGACCTCCTCGTCTCTCCACACTGCTGAAGGGAGGACGTAGAGGTGGGAGTCAGTCAGGGAGCATCGCAGGAGTGGCTGACACCGACGACATCAGGTTAAGTATTGACCCCCTCCCTTCTACCTGGAGAACAACGTGCATGATGAACTGCGTCGCCCACGAATTCAAACACCAAAGGCACGACAAGGCAAGGCAGTTTCAGCTTCAGTTTCATCAAGGAGGCGTCATTGCGTGCGCGACTAGTCCATATACGCTACACCACATCCGCTACGTCTTGAGACCACATTATGCATGATTTGAAGCTGATGGATAAATGAATTAACAAATAAGATGAGACAATAGAAGAAGAGGGTCTCGTGGCTACGACTCAACGGATGTCTGACCTACGCATTAGCCCAACGCGCAAGGCAAATAAAGCTACGCAAGGCTAGACAAACAGAACTGTCATTTCGAATACTCTACTCTCAATGGCCGTTCTGGCGAGGAGAGTTGTCGCTGAGAAGGCAGAGGAGGATGTGGGAGAGTGGAGGGGGGAGGGGAGGGGGCCTGAGGCTA
>JADBJO010003559.1:37500-40000 GCA_016801955.1 Conus betulinus
TTTAGTAAAGGCAATTGAATGCCAAGAAAAGAAAATCTAAAAACAATTTTATTGCGCTTTAATGAAATAATTTAATAAGATTCTTACTCAAAAAAATAAGCGTGAAAATACCAACGGCTGATCGCTTTAGAATCGCATTTTGTTGAAGGGACACCAAATATGTAGAAGGCAAATAGACGATTGACGGAAATTTGCAATGGTGAGATAATCTGTGTCAGAGCTAGCGTTTAGCATGAGTGACCCCGCCGTTTTCATAGGACAGACAATGCTGGTGGATACGCCTAAAAGCAGTGTTGCCCCATAGTCGGCTTAACGGTCCAACTAGAGAGAGAAATGGCAAAACAGGATTGTGAAACGGCCACGCCTACACTGTAGAGTCAATATCGCGATAGTTATCTTGGCGTGCACTTCATGTAAAATATTTGACTCTAGATCTTCTTGTTTGACCCATAAACTGGGAATAGGTAACCCTATCTGTAATGGAAAGGTAGGCATTTTCTTCCCCAATTTCTTCCCTGAACAGGGTCCATTGAAAAAAGAAATGTATGAATTTTTAGTATGTTGGCCCAATCATTATGTCCGTTCAATGGATCCCTCATTTCTCCATTAGATAGAGTAATGTATGTAGGCCTCAAATCATCAAGACCATATGAACTACATTGCCAGAAGATAAGGAATACCAATTTGTTCACTTGTGAACTAATGAATACACATGGAAATACCCCATTGTAAACATGCAAGTACTCAGGTAAGAATCAGAAAACAAAAACTAATGTTTGGCACTACTGGAAAGTGTTGGATATAACACATATTAAGCCATGATATTACTATGTAATAAAGGCATACTGAATTGCAGAAAAATACTGGGAATAATATATGATGACTTACAAAGATGGAGACACACAACAGAAAAACACACAGGCATGGAGACTGAAAGTTTTTTTTTTTTATGGAAAGAGAAGAACAAAAGCTAACATATGAAGAAGAAAGAAACAATAAAGGACAGAAAGAGAAACAAAAGAAGGGCAAAAACACTTTGATCCAGACCGGGAAAAGACAACTAGTTAGATTTACATCATGAGGATCCAAAGATCAATGCATTACAGCTACGTACTCCCTTTGGGTTGTCAGAAGGACGAGCACAGGTGTAGCTATGCACAAAGAAGCCGTGATGAGCGCAGTGGGAGCAAGGCCATTTAGTTGGCAATGGGATGAGACAGGGGGACAAAATGTACAGCCAAGACCGTTCCCGCCAAGAACACTCACTCTCAAAGGAAAAAAATCGAATTTCACGTGCACTGAATATCTGGGGTAATTTGTGCCTTCAGCGACCAAACTGCGAGATAAAATGTCAATGGCTCTGCCGACCAATTAGATAACGTACTATTTTTTTTGTGGAGAGGAAAAAAAAATGGCTGCACATAGGTAGGTTTCCTTATTGACATCTTGCCTTTTTTTTTTTTAAACAACCAGTATCTTGTTCATCACAGAAAGAAGCTGATTTAGAAATAAAATTGCTGAAACTTGGTCTTTGTTTTTTCCATTCTGGTCTCTTTCATTTCTAAACATTATTATATATTCAGGCTACATACCTGGTGATGTATGTGAGGCTACGGAAAATGCAAGTATGTTCATATAAAATGGAACATAGTTCTTTACGGGATAAGATGTGTGAAGAAAAGATAGACACCATATGAGCTACAATGACAAAAGATACAGATACTATCTTGTTTAAATATAAACTAACAATTGCATATGAAATACCCTTTTATATCCATACATGAAGCCCACACAAATATTAGAAAAAATACATGTTGATACCAAGCACTACTATACACATCAAGATGCAGGAAAATATTGAATGTAATACATTTTGAATCACAGAACTCCTCAAAAATATGCAGACTAAAAGAAAGTACTAGAAAAAAACATAAATTGGCTTATAAATACAGCAACAAACAAAGAGGAAGAAAAAAAAACACAGAGACAGAGAGAAAAAGAAAAAGTTGGAAAGAAAAAGAATGAAGGACAGAACGAAGGAAGGCAGAAAGAAAAGAAAGAAGGGCAAGCTGGCTCACCCAGACCAAGAAGAGACACACTGAAGTTCCATCACAGGCCTCCCCACATCAATGCAATACAGCAGCTGATTACTCCCACTGGACTGTCGGTGCTGAGACTGGGAAAAGATGAACACTGGCAATGGTGTGTACAAAGAAGCCATGATGGGCGCCGTGGGAGCAAGGCCATTTAGACAGCAACAGGATCAGCCCCCCAGGCGCAAAAAGGTACAGCCAAGTCCATTCCCACCATGTACACTCACTCACTAAGGAGAAAATTGAATTTTATATGCACTGAGTATCTGGGGTAATTTCAACTATCAGCGACAGGACTGCGAGGTAAAAAGCCAAGAGCTCTGCCAACCAGTTAGATGACGGACAATTTGCAGTGCAGAGGGAAAACATAATGACTGCACATGATTACAAGATTTCCTTTTTGACGT
>JADBJO010003559.1:65000-67500 GCA_016801955.1 Conus betulinus
TATCTTTTCCTACTTTGTCCTACCTCAAACCCTTTTTTCCTACATTGTCCTCCTTCCCCATATCTTTACCTATATTGTCCTATCTCTTGCCATCTTTTCCCATATTGTCCTACCTCTCCTTATTATTTCCTATATTGTCCTACCTCTCCCCCTCTGTTCATATATTCTCCTACCTCTCCCCCTCTTTTCATATATTCTCCTACTTCTTCCCCTCTTCTTCCTGTATTGTCCTTCCTTTCCCCCCTCTTTTCCTATATTTGTCCTATCTCTCACCCTCTTTTCCTATATTGTGATACCCGCTCCCATCTCTTTCCTATATTTGTCCTACCTATCCAACTCTTTTCCTATAATTTCCTACCTCTCCCCCCCCAATCCCCCCCCCCCCCCCCCCCTTTCCCTATAATTTTCCACCTCTCCCCCCCCTCTTCTCCTATACTGTCCTACTTCTCCGAGGTCTTTTCCTAAATTGTCCTACCTCTCCCCCTCTTTTCCGATATTGTCCTACCTTTTCCCCCGATTTTCCTATATTGTCCGACTTCTCCCCGTCTTTTCCTATATTGTCCAAGTTCTCTCTCTCTTTTTTCTATATTGTCCAACCTCTCTCTTCCATCTTTTCCGATATTGTCCTACCTCTCCCCCTCTTTTCCTATGTTGTTGTTGTACCTTTTCCCCCCTCATTTCCTATATTGTCCTACCTCTCCCCGTCTCTTTTCGCATATTGTTTTTACCTCTCCCCCTCTTTTCCTATATATTGTCCTACCTCTCCATCTCTCTTTTCCTATATTGTTTTACCTCTCCCCTCTTTTCCTATATTGTCCTACCTCTCCCATCTCTTTTCCTATATTGTTCTACCTCTCCCCCCCATTTTCCTATATTGTCCTCCTACCTCTCCACATCTTTTCCTATATTGTCCTACTTCTTCTTCCCCTCTCTTCCTATAATGTCCTACCTTATCCCCTCTTTTCCTATATTGTCCTACCTCTCCCCCTCTCTTCCTATATTGTCCTACCTCTCCACCCTCTTTTTCCTATATTGTCCTACCTTTTCCCCCCCCCCCCTCTCTTTTCTATATTGTTCTATCTCTCCCCTCTTTTCCTATATTGTCCTACCTCTCCCCCTCTTTTCCTATATTGTACTACCCCCCCCCCCCCCTTTTCCCATATTGTTCTACCTCTTCCCCCCGTCGTGTCCTATATTGTCCTACTACCTAACCTCCCCCCCCTACCCCCCCCCCCCCCCCCCCCCACACACACCCTCTTTTCCTATATTCTCCCTACTTCTCCCTCTCTCTTTTCCTATATTGTCCTACCTCTCCCCCTCTTTTTCCTATATTGTCCTACCTCTCCCCCCTCTCCCCCTTTTTCCTATATTGTCCTACCTCTCCCCCTCTTTTCCTATATTGTCCTACTTCTCCCCCCCCCCCCTTTTCCTCTATTGTCCTACCTTCTCCCCTCATTTCCTATATTGTCCCCTGCCTCTCCCCCTCTTTTCCTATATTGTCCTACTTCTCCCCCCTTTTCCTATATTGTCCTACCCTCTCCCCTCTTTTCCTCTATTGTCCTACTTCTCCCCTCATTTCCTATATTGTCCTGCCTCTCCTCATGTTTTTCCTATATTGTCCTACCTCCACCCCTCTTTTCCTATTTGTCCCACTTCTGTCCCCCTGTATTGTCCTACCCTCTCCCCCCCTTTCCCTATATTGTCCCTACCTCTCCCCCTTTTTCCCTATATTGTCCTACCTCTCCCCCTCTTTTCCTATATTGTCCTACCTGTCCCATTCTTTCCTATATTGTCCTATCTCTCCCCTCTTTTTATATATTGTCCTCCTTCTCCCCATCTTTTCCTATATTGTCCTATCTCTCCCAACCTTTTCCTGTATTGTGCTACCTCTCCCCTCTTTTCCTATATTGTCCTGCCTCTCTCCCCCTCTCTTCCTATATTTTTCCTACATCTCCCCCTCTTTTTCTCATATTGTCCCACATCTCCCCAATCTTTCCTATAATTATTGTCCTACCTCTCCCCACCCGTCGTTTCCTATATTGTCCTACTTCTCCCTACCTTTTTCATACCTGTGGTTCAACACACTTGTTCTTTACCTTACCTTGTTCTCTGCTTTCGGTATTGTTCCTTGCCCTGTCCTTACCTCTGACCTTTCTTGCCTTTTGTCACTGTTTTATGGATCGTCCTGCTCCTCATGAATTTGTCTTGTCTTCTGCTGTCGTTTCCTCTTACGTCAACATACTTTTTTCACCTTAACTGCAAGGTGAGGCGACTGCATGCGGAGATCTGTACAATTTTTTTTTTTTTTCAAAAAAGTATCTGTAATGACTCCATCCAACAACGTGGACAAACCAATCACAAGACAAAACACGGCGCGTTTCGACCTCTTAGGTCTTCTTCAGGCAAGAGAAACTACGCTCAAAGACAACGGGGATGAAGAACGAGCAAATTACTTATCTTTGTGTCGAATTCGGCGTAAGATGGGCGTGGAGTCTTCACC
>JADBJO010003559.1:75000-82500 GCA_016801955.1 Conus betulinus
TCTCTCTCTCTCTCTCTCTCTCTCTCTCTCTCTCTCTGTGTGTGTGTGTGTTGTGTGTGTGTGTGTGTGTGTGTGTGTGTGTGTGTGTGTGTGTGTGTGTGTGCCCGTGAAGCGAACAAGGCAGAGCAGGCGCGCGCGCGCGCGCATGTGTGTGTGTGTGTGTGTGTGTGTGTGTGTGTGTGTGTGTGTGTGTGTGTGTGTGTGTACGTGAAGTGAACAAAACAGACAAGGCGCACGTGCGTACGTGCATGCGCGCGTTTGTATGTATGTGTGTGTGTGTGTGTGTGTGTGTGTGTGTGTGTGTGTGTGTGTGTGTGTGTGTGTGTGTGTGCGAAGCGAACAAGGCAGAGCAGGCGCGCGTGCGTGCGTGCGTGCGCGCGTTTGTGTGTATGTGTGTGTGTGTGTGTGTGTGTGTGTGTGTGTGTGTGAGAGAGAGAGAGAGAGAGAGAGAGAGAGAGAGAGAGAGAGAGAGAGAGAGAGAGGCCATGTTAACCATAATTCTGGGGGAAACCGGCCATCTTACTAAACTTTCAAACTGACCAGCTAAGTTAAAGCTTTGAACCAGAAGGTCGTCTTACTGATAATTTGGGACCAAAAGGCAGGCTCACTTATACTTATCATATTTCGGCCATGCTCGTTAAGACTAGAAGACTGACTGAACAATAGCTCGTTAACAATAATTGGTACTGGACGACAGAACGAAGCAAAATCCGATTGTTGACAAGTAGTCTGGGCCGTTATCCAAGGGAACTCATCCTCCGGTCTGTGGTCACGATGTTCGCAGTGTCGTGGGTTGTATCCCTTGAACTGAGCGTGCACCCTGAATTGCGACCAATCCATCCTTGTCTTCAAATGAAAACTAATTGTGATGATTTATTGATTAAATCAGAACAATTGCAAATATTGTTTTTCTAACAAATGACACTAAATTAAGTGTAATGAGATTAATGAATAATTATGATTGTAACGACGGTGAAGGGTAATGGCACAGGCGCTGCACAAAGACACACACACACACACACACACACAACACACACACACACACACACACACATATATATATATATATATATATATATATATATATATATATATATATATATATATATATATACAATAAACTAATAAATTCCAAGGATAAGTACTGAGCACCATTCCAGAAACTTACAGAGCAGCTTGGTGCTGCAATGACTGCAAGAAATATAGAATTATAAACAAAGCTTGCTCTTATGTCTTAGATTGTAGAAATAGGGGGTGACAAGCATTCATATCTGCAGTGGTAGATAATTCTGCCTAACTAACAGTATGTGCTTGAGTGGATGAATGGGGAATATAAATGCTTCTCAAAATGAACCTTCAGCAAGCTTATAGTCTCCGAAGGGGGAGACAATCTCCAATGGGGAGGAAACTCACTAACATATAACACCTGGTCAGATACCGGTATTTTGAAACCTGATTGTTTTCTCCTCAGTGACTGTGGAAAGTGGTAATTTGACTCCTCTGCCTTTTGGGGGAACAATGGGGGAACATCCAGATTGGGAGAACATCCAGATTGGGAGAACATCCAGATCCAGATGGGGGAACAATGGGGGAACAGCCAGACTGGGGAACATCCAGATTGGGGGAACAGTTGGGGAACATCCAGATGGGGGAACATCCAGACTGGGGAACATCCAGATTGGGGGAACATGGAGGAACATCCAGACTGGGGAACATCCAGATTGGGGGGAACAATGGGGGAACATCCAGATTGGGGGAACAATGGGGGGAACATCCAGATTGGGAGAACATCCAGATTGTGGGAACATCCAGATTGTGAGAACATCCAGATTGTGGGAACATCCAGATTGTGGGAACATCCAGATTGGGGAACAATGGGGGAACATCCAGATGGGGGAACATCCAGATTGGGGGAACAATGGGGGTGGGAACATCCAGATTGGGGGAACAATGGGGGAACATCCAGATTGGGAGAACAATGGGGGAAAATCCAGATTGGGAGAACATCCAGATTGTGGGAACATCCAGATTGTGGGAACATCCATATTGGGGGAACAATGGGGGAACAGCCAGATTGAGGGAACAATGGGGGAACATCCAGACTGGGGGAACATCCAGATTAGGGGAACAATGGAGGAACATCCAGACTGGGGGAACATCCAGATTGGGGGAAAATCCAGATTGGGGGAACAATGGGGGGGAACATCCAGATTGGGGGAACATCCAGATTGGGGGGGAACATCCAGATTGGGGGAAAATCCAGATTGGGGGAACAATGGGGAAACATCCAGACTGGGGGAACATCCAGATTGGGGAAAATCCAGATTGGGGGGAGCAATGGGGAACATCCAGATTGGGGGGAACATCCAGATTGGGGGAACAATGGGGGGAACATCCAGATTGGGGGAGAGCAATAGGGGAACATCCAGATTGGGGGAACATCCAGATTGGGGGAGCAATGGGGGAACATCCAGATTGGGGGAACATTCAGATTGGGGGAACAATTGGGGAACATCCAGATTGGGGGAGCAATGGGGGAACATCCAGATTGGGGGAACATCCAGATTGGGGGAACATCCAGATTGGGGAAGCAATGGGGGAACATCCAGACTGGGGGGGAACATCCAGACTGGGGGGGGGAATATCCAGATTGGGGGAACAACAAGGGAACATCCAGACTGGGGAACATCCAGACTGGGGGAATATCCAGATTGGGGGAACAATGGGGGAACATCCAGACTGGGGGAACATCCAGACTGGGGGAATATCCAGATTGGGAGAACAATGGGGGAACATCCAGACTGGGGGAACATCCAGATTAGGGGAACAATGGGCGAACATCCAGACTGGGGGAAAAATCCAGATTGGGGGAACAATGGGGGGGAACATCCAGATTGGGGGAACATCCAGATTGGGGAACATCAAAATTGGGGGAACAATGGGGGAACATCCAGATTGGCAGAACATCCAGATTAGGGGAATAATGGGGGGAACATCCAGATTGGGGGAACATCCAGATTGGGGGAACATCCAGATTGGGGGAACAATGGGGGAACATCCAGATTGGGGGAACAATGGGGGGAACATCCAGATTGGGGGAACATCCAGACTGGGGGAGCAATGGGGGAACATCCAGACTGGTGGAACAATGGGGGAACATCCAGATTGGGGGAACATCCAGACTGGGGGAATATCCGATTGGGGGAACAACGAGGGAACATCCAGACTGGGGGAACATCCAGACTGGGGGAATATCCAGATTGGGGGAACAACGGGGGGGAACATCCGGACTGGGGGGAACATCCAGACTGGGGGAACATCCAGACTGGGGGAATATCCAGATTGGGAGAACAATGGGGGAACATCCAGACTGGGGGAATATCCAGATTGGTGGAAACAATGGGGGAACATCCAGACTGGGGGAACAATGGGGGAACATCCAGACTGGGGAACAATGGGGGAACATGCAGATTTGGGGAACAATGGGGGAACATCCAGATTGCGGGAACGTACAGACTGGGGGGACATCCAGGTCAGGGGTATAACCAGAAAGGGGGAACATCCAGGTCGGGGGTATAACCAGACTGGGGGAACATCCAGGTTGGGGGTATAACCAGACTGGGGGGGAACATCCAGGTCGGGGGTATAACCAGAAAGGGGGAACATCCAGGTCGGGGGTATAACCAGAAAGGGGGAACATCCAGGTCGGGGGTATAACCAGATGGGGGGAACATGCAGACTGGGGGGGGGGGGGGGGGGGGGGGGGGACACTGAAGCCCACAGGCTGCTATTAATGCGATAGGCGTGACTTGGTGATGACTGTTTCCAGGCGACAGTTGTAGTGTGTGTGGTCGACAGGACTGCTTGGATATTGACAGACACGGTCACCAGCTGGGTGGAAAACACTCAAGAGGAAATTGGAACTTGTCGATTGGCGGGCAAATCTCTTGCACGGCGTGTCAGATATTGAGAAGTAGCTCTCTCTCTCTCTCTCTCTCTCTCTCTCTCTCTCTCTCTCTCTCTCTCTTGCTCTTGCCACATTCATTCTTTGCCTGGTGTTTGTGGCAAGTTTCCTTATTAAAGATACATTGTTTCACACAAAGGGTTTCTACCTGCTTCTCATCCTTTACTCCAGCCCTCCCCCCCCCCCCCCCCCCCCTCCTCCCTCCCTCCATCCCCACCCCACCCCCGCCCCCTTCACGTTCTCGCATATCTTCTGTGTATTCCCAGCCGGGCTGGACGTGAAGGGTGTGTGTGGGGGGGGGGGGGGGGGGGGGGGGGGGGGGGGGGGGGGAAGGTGTCAAGGATATGAAATAACCCCTAAAGCCCATCTGACACCCTCTTTTTTCCCCCTCCCTCCCCCCACTCCCCCCTCCCTGCTGTTTTTGTTACTGCATTCCCACTCCTCCTCCCTCCTCCCCAATCACTCCCTCCTTCCTCCCCTCCCCCTCCCCAGCTGGCAAAAAAAAAAAAAAAAAAAAAAAAAAAAAAAAAACCATTGCTTTGCCACTAGGCGTGACAACACGTCAACCAGTTTGTGTGATTTCAGCTGAAAATCAAGATAACGTTGAACGGTTTGTTTCGGAAAAAAAGGGGAAACACACACCACCACCCACTCTCTCCGATCTAAAAAAAAAAATTGTGGAAGAGACCTATGGAACGATTGGTCCCCATAGTCCTCTTCCCATTAAATTTTTTTTTTTTTCTTAATCGTGGAAAAGTGATTCCTCCCTCGACCCATCTCTCTCCTCTCTTCTAGACGTTGACTGCGGCCAAACCCCTTTCTATCCGTTTTGTAGACATGGACCGGTCGTGTGGACACCTGATGCTTGTTCAATGACGTGACCTCCGCCAGATGCTGCCCCACCTGCTCTGATAGATCCCCCAGCCAGCTGTCTGTCCATCCACGTCCACAGAAATAACACCTGTCTCTGCAGGTGCTTCATGACTGCGGGTCACATGGTCACAGTTGGTTGACTTCAACGTGCCTTTCCTCCAGTTTTTCAGTGGAGGGGTTGACATCTGCTTGCCGACACTGAACTGCCAGCGTACGATCAGCAAAGACAAACCCGTTTCCCTGAGGTAGCAGGACATTCTTGGTGGTGGTGGTGGTGGTGTGAGTGAGTGTGTGTGGCTCTTCTTTCTTTGCTCTCTCTTTTTTTCTTTTTTTTTTTTTCATTTACACATACGAAGACAAACACGTTTGCTGAGGAGACTGGAGTCCTGAAGTTGATTCGTTTTCTTTTTAACATTCACACACACACACACACACGCACGCACGCACGCAAGTATGATTGCGCGAGCATGCGCGAACACACACACACACACACACACACACACACACACACACACACACACACACACACACGCACGCACACACACACACACACACACACACACACACACACACACACACACACACACACACACACACACACACACACACACACACAAGCTTGTGAACGAAAGCACACATAAATGCTTGTGCTCGCGAGTACACACACATATACACACACTCTCACTGTCTCTGTGTCTGTCTGTCTGTCACTCCCTTTGTCTCTGTCTGTCTGTCTGTCTGTCTGTCTGTCTCTCTCTCACAAGCATGTGCGCGCGCGCCCCACAAAGTGGTCGATTAGACATTTAATTGCGTTTTTAACTGGGTTTTTATTTACTGAAATAAACTAAACTTTAATTTATTTATTCTCAGACTGAAACTCCTCGGCTAAGCGAAACAAGATTGCTTTGAGAGAACCTTTCCGAGCTCTTTTTCACTACTACATATCTCAAGGTCTAGATTGTTTTAACCTAAAATCACATTGTAATCCATGAAAACGAAGCGAAAAAAAATTGGCTACAAGGAAAACTTCCCCTCTTTGGGGTTTTCTTTTCATATTTCAGCCCATATTATGAATTACAGAACGCATACGCGCGTACACACACACACACACACACACACACACACACACACACACACACACACACACACACACACACACACACACACACACACACACACACGCGCGCGCGCGGGTGCGTGCAAGAGAGAGAGAGAGAGAGAGAGAGAGAGAGAGAGAGAGAGAGCGCACACACACACACACACACACACACACACACACACGCACGCACGCACGCACGCACGCACGCACGCACACACACACACACACACACACACACACACACACACATTCGCGCGCAAGAGAGAGATTCAGATTCAGAGAGAGAGAGAGAGAGAGAGAGAGAGAGAGAGAGAGAGCGCACACACACACACACACACACACACACACACACACACGCACACGCACACGCACACATCACATCATTCACAAACCAGAAAATACACTATCTACCCCTTACATGACAGCATCTTTCACACCTTCACACTTACCCGTGATCCTGTCTTTGCGCTTGGTGGTCCCCCTCGCAATCGTCCTATTCATTTCAAATCGTCCTATTCATTTCAAATCGTCCTATTTATTTCAAATCGTCCCAACTATTTCAAATCGTCCTATTCTTTTTTTTTTTCATCTGTGAGCTTCGAAACAGCTTGATAGGCACATGAAAGAAAAGGAGGAGAATCAAATCAACTATCAGACACGATGAAAATTTCTCATAACTATCTGATTGTGTCTGTTTATAAGTACTCGGCTTCTTAAGCAAGACCTTAGTACATCAATTGATGGTGTGCAGCCTGTAAGCTACGTGCACCTTTCCTTTAATCGCCATTTTGACCCCAATGTGTGTGCTTTCTCTGTAATACATCTCTACATGAGTTATTTCGTCTACTAAGTCGATTCCCAATCACGACTTCTCTATGCGCGTTAGTTTTGTGTACATCTTTAGTTTTGCAACTTTCCGGCAGCGAAAAGGTGAAGTTAGAATCGGATCGAACACAAACGACCTTTTAACCCTCTTTCTCCCAGACAATAACCACAAAGTAGGGCAACTAGCCCTAAGCTTTTGTTGAAGACTATAGACTGATTCAAATTTTCAAAGAAATTGAGACCGAAGTGAATTGTTCGATAAAGCTTTGGTAGAGTTTTGGTGTGCACGCGCCAGCGCAAAAAGAAGAGGAAAGAGTGAGTGTCACACTCGAGCTCACGCAACGAGGACACACAACCAGTCAGACAACAAAGAGAGTGACCCCGTTTATTAGTACACATGTAACTAGGTTTTTTTTCCCCACATTATTCACATGGATTAACATGCACTATTTTTCACATATCTTATCAGCACCAGATCTTAAATAAATGTTAGTAGTGAACCGCAAACAGAAACGTGGAATCACAAGACAAAAACACAACGCGTTTCGACCTCTTAGGTCTTCTTCAGGCAAGACACAAACAAATAGGACAATGAACATGAACGAGTTTGTCACTTAGCTTAAATCTCTTCAGCGCAAGGTAGGCTAGGCACTGAACTTTATCAGCACCAGTTCGTAATCGGTACACATCAACAACAGCAACAACAACAACAACAACAACAACAACAACAACAACAACA
>JADBJO010003559.1:87500-97500 GCA_016801955.1 Conus betulinus
TTGTCTTAATTCAAAACTGTTATGTAGGTACATACGTGGATGGGTAGGCGAGTATATATATGCAAGTTGGTTAGTGATCAGATACATTACTTAGGTGGTTAGGCACGTGGAGGTTTTGCACGTAGATGAAATAGGTAGACAACCTATATCTAAGTTGCTTAGTGATTAAATGCATACTTGGGGGGTTAGGCACGTGTGAGATTTGCACATAGGTAAAATAGGGTAGACTGATGAGAAGGTACGTAGGTAAACAGGTATGTAGGTACTGGGTGGGGATGGTAAGTACGCAGGTACATGAACAGGAAGATAGGCAGGCAGACAGACAGGCAGGTAGATAGGTAGGTAGGCAGGCAAGAAAATAGGTAGGTAAACAGGTAGACAGGTAGATGGGAAGGTAGGTAGGTAGGTAGGTAGGAAGGAACGTGAGTAGCTAGGCAGGCAAGCACGTACTTAGTTAATAGATGGACGAGTAGTTTGAAAGGTAGCTCAACAGACAGACATGCATGGTAGTAGCTACTGAACGATCTTTATCCAACCACGAAAACGCAGCCGACAAAAAAAAAAAACAAAAAAAAAAAAAAAAAATACAAACCTGCATTTAACACACGTTTTTCTTTTTTCTTCCTTTATCACAGATGCAGCTTGGATGGTTTCCAACACCTCTGAAAGTTCTCCTCGCCTCAGCAACCTTCACCACGACACCCTTCATTCTGAGACAACGCTACTGACGCTGAGACGGTTGAAACAGCTTTCCAACTGCACGACACGCAACATGAAGACAACAGCTACAGGCCTTAGTGCATCATCAAAAACCCAGACGACTGCAACAAATCACAACTATAACCAACCCGAAGACACTAAAGCAAACCAACTACATAATTATGCTGTCGAAGGTTGTTACGGATACAATAACAAAAATAAGTTAGTTCGGGGGGAACTCTCTTAAACGGGGGAGGAGGGGGGATGGGAGGTAGAAATGGGGGGGGGGGGGGGGGGAAGAAAGGGGGATAATCGGCAAGCACATGCTTGCGCTACATAGTTCAGATCAAAGTTTGTTTGCTACTATGCCAGGAGTGTGCACGGTGATCTTTCTCTCAGCTTTAGTAGATTTACATAATCCAAATATATTCACACCTCTTTTTTGAAAAAAAAAAAAATGTGTACATTTCCTGGAAATGAGGTTGATGGGGGGGATAGATAGATAGATAGATAGATAGATAGATAGATAGATAGATAGACAGATAGATAATAGATAGATAGATAGACTGAGAGAGAGAGAGAGAGAGAGAGAGAGAGAGAGAGACAGACAGACAGACAGACAGACAGACAGAGACAGAGAGAGAGACGGACACACAGACGAGAGACAGATACAGACACAGACTGACAGAAGGATAGAGACAAACAGACAGACAGATGGACAGATACAGTAACAGAGACATACAATCAACATGATCTACGGACCGCAAACAACTGACGCTCTACAACCCCCCCCCCCCCCCCCCCCCCCCCCCCCAACAACAACAAACAGCCCGTCAATATACCATCAATCACATACCAGTCATCTTACCACTGTCACAAAAAAAAAATGTTCGACATCTCAAAAATACCCCCAACCCCAAATCCCCACTCTGAATTAAAAAAAAAATAGTAAAAGAGCATTAGGAGAGCACCTATCTCCACCAACAGAAAACAGATCCTGGATCTACCTGTTGATCCGGATCGGCATCGAAGTTCCTGTCATACCATCAAGTATCGGTAAACCAGTTTCTGCAGGTTCTGCGCAATCCTGCTGAACGTACCCAGGGTCCGTCCTTCCACGCGGAACAACACCAAAGTCAACGAATTCGTCGGTGGATCATATTTTATCCTTCCACCAAGTTTCATTTGAATTGGGTATGTAATCGTTGTGTGATCCTGTTGATAGAGGGGTAAACACACACACACACACACACACACACACACACACACACACACACACACACACCAAAAAAAACGGGATACGTATTGCCTCCCTGGCTGAGTTGCGTAAAACCGTCAACAAACCCAATCCGGTTACTTTGCGTGGGATCGTTTCATCTGTTCACCAAATTCCGTTTGAATTGGGTTTATAGTCTCTGCCTGATCCTGCTGACTGAAGGATAGACAATTTTTTCAAAAAATACAATAAAATAAATATAAAAAAAAAGAGAAAATAAAAAAAACGGGGGTGCAAACAATGCCTCCCTGGCTGAGGCACGTCAACAAACCGTCACCAAAACGTCACCAAGCCGTAAAACAAACCGTCACTAAACGGTCACCAAACCCAAACCTTTCACTCGGCAATAAAGATCAGTTTCTTCTTCCCCCAGCTTCCATTTCCGGTTATCAGGACGATGGCCGCCACCAGAATCCGGCGGACCGTTTCCGGTGGCGGCGTTCAACCTCAGCACCTCCGCCGTTTTTCTGGCCATGGCCAGTGACGTCAGCGTGTCGTAGCGGGCCATGATCTCCTCGCGGATGGGATGGCCGACCAGGCCCGTTCCCGTCCGTTCCTCCTCCTCCTCCTCCTCCTGCTCCTCCTCCTCCTCCTCCCCTGCGCGGGATTCGAAGGGACGGTGGTGGAGGGGGTCCCAGGAGGAATTTTGGGGATTCCATGCGCTGCTGAAATTCCTTGCGCGAGATAGGGACGATCTCAACAACGGGGCGCGGGTTCTGGAGGCGGTCTGAGTCGTGGAGCTGGGTGGCAGGGTGGGGGTGAGGGGATACGTTGATGGTGGAGGGAGGCGGTAGGTTTAGACTGTTGAGGGAAAGTTTGTTTTCGTTTAACGCATTGCATCATGAAAAAAATAAACAAATGTAAATGAATAAATAAAGGGAAATATCTGGGGGGGGGGGGGGGGGGGGGGGGGGGGGAAAAGGAAACCAAAACGAAATTGAGCCATTTTTTCCCCCTTATATTGGTGTGTGAAAATGTCACTTTTGTTAACGGCACTATAGATGTAAATGTGTGCATTTGTTCTGTCTTTTGCTAATGTGTGTTTGCTCTGCCTGTTGTTGATTTGTGTAGTTGTTCTGCCCGTTGCTGATATGTTTGTTCTGGCTTTTGTTGACGTGCATATTTGTCATATCTGTTGTAAATGTGCGCATTAGTTTCACCCGTTGTTAACATGTTTATTTACTCTGTCTGTTGTCAACGTTTGTTTGTTGTGCCTGTTGTCGATGTGTGTATTAGTTCTGCTTGGTGTTGATGTACGTGTTTGTTCTGTTTGTTGTTAATGCGTGTATTTTCTGTCTAATGTTCACGTGTTTGTTTGTTCTCTCTGTTGTCAATGTGTCTTTGCTCTGCCTGTTGTCGAAGCGTGTTTGTTCTGCAGTTGCTGATATATGTGTGTTTGTTCTGCTGTTGCTGATATATGTGTGTTTGTTCTGCTGTTGCTAATATATGTGTGTTTGTTCTGCTGTTGTCCATGTATGTTTGTTCTGTTCTGCTGTTTGACATGTGTTTATTCTGCCTGTTGTGTTGTATATGTGTGTGTGTTTGCATTGTCTGTTGTTCATATGCGTAGTTATTCTGCCTGCTGTCGATACATACATTCCGTCTTTTGTCGATGTGTGTATTTGTTTTGTCTGTTTGTGTGTGTGTGTATCTGTTCTGTCTGTTTTCGATAAATGTATTTGTTCTCTCTGTTGTTGTTGTGTGTATTTGATTTCTCTGTTGTTGATGTGTGTATTTATTCTCTCTGTTGTTGATGAGTGTATTTGTTCTGTCTGGCGTTGGTATGTATTTGTTCTCTTTTTTCGTCGACGTGTGTATTTGTTCTCTGGTCAATGTGTGTATTGTTTTGTGTGTTGTGGACATGTTTATATGTTTTGCCTGTTGTCAAGATGTGTGTTTTTTTCTCTATCTGTTGCTGATGTATTCGTTCTGTCTTTTGTTAATGTGTGTATTTTACTCTTTTCTTTTAATGTGTGTATTTGTTCTGTATGCTGCTGATATGTTAATTTGTTCTGCCTGTTGTGAAATGTGTGTATATCTTCTGTTTTTGTTGATGATGTGGATGTTCTGTCTGTTGATGATGGTTATTTGTTCTGCCTGTCCTTTAATGTATGTGATAATTTGTTCTGCCTGTCGTTAATGTATGTAATAATTCTATTCTGCCTGTTGTTAATGTATGTATTTGGTCTGTTGTTAATAATGTATTTTCTTCTCTCTATTGTCAACGTATTTGTTCTTTCTATTGTTGATGTACTTATTTTGCCTGTTGTGGATGTATGAATTCGTTTACCCTGCTGTCAATATGTGTTCTTGTTTCTTGTTTCTTATGATAGTTATGTGTATGTGTCCTACAAATAATTGATGCGTGCATTTGTTCTGCTAGGTGTTAATGTCTATTTCTTTTTGTTGATGTGTGCCTTTTCTCTCCCTGTTTCAAATATTTGTATTTGTTCTGTTTGTTTTTCATATATTTGCTTGGTCTGTTGTTGAAAGCTGTATTTGTTTTGAATATTGTTGATGTGTAATGCTTTCTATTTTCGGTGTGATTACTTGTTGTAGACCATTATTGATGTATTTGTTCTGTCTATAGTTAATGTGTGTAAGCTTACTTGTTCTCACTGTTGTCGAAATAGATATTTGTTCTGCCTGTTGTAAATATATGTATTTGCTCTGTCTGTTGTTTATGAATTTTTGTGCCGCCCATTGCTAATGTATGTACATGTTTCTACCTCTTGTTGATATTGTATTTGTTCTGCCTATTGTTGATGATTTGTGTACTTCTTCTGCCTGTGGTTAATGTCTGTATTTTTTCTGCCTGTTGTTGATTATTTCTTCTCTACCTGTTGTTAATGCATGTATTGCTTCTGCTTGTTGTAACTATATGTATCCGTTCTCTCTGTTGTTGATGTATGTATTCATTTTCCGTGTCATCGATGCGTGCATTTTGTTCTATCTATTAATACGTGTACTTTTTTCTATCTGTTCTCGATGGTCCATTTGTTCTATCTATTAATACGTGTACTTTTTCTATCTGTTCTCGATGGGTCCATTTGTTCTATCTATTAATACGTGTACTTTTTCTATCTGTTCTCGATGGGTCCATTTGTTCTATCTATTAATACGTGTACTTTTTCTATCTGTTCTCGATGGGTCCATTTGTTCTATCTATTAATACGTGTACTTTTTCTATCTGTTCTCGATGGGTCCATTTGTTCTATCTATTAATACGTGTACTTTTTCTATCTGTTCTCTCGATGGGTCCATTTGTTCTATCTATCAATACGTGTACTTTTTCTATCTGTTCTCGATGTGTCCATTTGTTCTATCTATCAAACGTGTACTTTTTCTATCTGTTCTCGATGGGTCCATTTGTTCTATCTATCAATACGTGTACTTTTTCTATCTGTTCTCGATGGGTCCATTTGTTATCTGTTATCAATACGTGTACTGTTTTTCTATCTGTTCTCGATGTGTCATCGATTGTGCATTTGTTCTATCTATCAATACGTGTACTTTTTCTATCTGTTCTCGATGGGTCCATTTGTTCTATCTATCAATACGTGTACTTTTTCTATCTGTTCTCGATGGGTCCATTTGTTCTATCTATCAATACGTGTACTTTTTCTATCTGTTCTCGATGGGTCCATTTGTTCTATCTGTTAATACGTGTACTTTTTCTATCTGTTCTCGATGTGTCCATTTGTTCTATCTATCAATACGTGTACTTTTTCTATCTGTTCTCGATGGGTCCATTTGTTCTATCTATCAATACGTGTACTTTTTCTATCTGTTCTCGATGGGTCCATTTGTTCAGTCTGTGGCTGACGTGTACTTTTTCTATCTGTTCTCGATGGGTCCATGTGTTCAGTCTGTGTGGCTGACGTGTACTTTTTCTATCTGTTCTCGATGGGTCCATTTGTTCAGTCTGTGGCTGACGTGTACTTTTTCTATCTGTTCTCGATGGGTCCATTTGTTCTGTCTGTGGCTGACGTGTACTTCCTGTCTGCTGTCAAGGAGTGTCTTAGTCTCCCTGTTGTAGATGTGTGTAGTTATCCTGTTTGTTGTTAAGGTGTTTGTTCGGTCTATTGTTGATGATTGTATTTGTTCTGCCTGTTGTTCACGTGTGTATTTATTCTGCCTGTTGTTGACGTGTGTACTTGTTCTGCCTGCTGTTGGCGTGTGTACTTGTTCTGTCTATTCTTGCGTGTGTACTTGTTCTGCCTATTGTTGACGTGTGTATTTGTTCTAGCTATTGTTGACGTGTGTATTTGTTTTGCCTCTTGTTGACGTGTGTATTTGTGCTGCCTCTTGTTGACGTGGGTATTTGTTCTGCCTATTGTAGACGTGTGTTCTTGTTCTACGTATTGTTGACGTGTGTACATGTTCTGCGTATTGTTGACGTGTGTACATGTTTTCTGCTGTTGTTGACGTGTGTATTTGTGCTGCGTATTGTTGACGTGGGTATTTGTTCTGCCTATTGTGTTGTTGACGTTGACGGTGTACTTGTTCTGCGTGCTGTTGACGTGTGTACTTGTTCTGTGTGTCTGTATTATTGACGTGTGTACTGTTGTTTCTGCCTCTGTGTGCTGTTGATGTGTGTACTTGTTCTCTCTGTTGTTGACGTGTATACTTTGACATATGTGTTTGATTTACCTATGTGTTTGATTTGTATTTGTTCTAATGTTGTGGATGCGTGTTTTTTTTTTTTTTTTTTATTACTATTATTGTGTATTTCTCTGCCTACTGCTGAAGTGTGTATCAGTTCTGCCTGCTGTTGACGTATGCATTTGTTATGCATACCATTCATACGCAGATTTGTTCTGCCCATGTGTGTATGTGTTTTGCTTAATGTTGAGGTGTGTAGTTGTTCTGTCTCTTGATGGTATGCATATTTGATCTGTGTACTCTTGATGTGTGTACTTCTTCTTTCTAGCGTTGATGCGTGTATTTATTCTGTCTACTGACACTTTGTTTTTCTGTTCTGTCTATTGCTGATGTATTTGTTGTCCTTGCCATTGATGAGTGTATTTGTTCTACCTACTGTTCCTGGTGCGTTTGTTCTGTCTATTGCTGTCACCTGTATTAGTTCTGTCTATTGTTGATGCGTCTATAGTTGATATGTATTATGTTTGTTTTGCCGACTGTTGACCTGTGCGCTTTGTTCTGCTTATTGTGGATGTATTTGTTCTGCTTGATATTTGATGTATTTGCTCTGCCTGTTCTTGATGCATTTGCTCTTCTTATTTATTTGTTGATGTGTGTATGTGTTATTCCTGTGTTTATGTATGTATTTATCCTGCATGTTGAAGATGTATGTATTTGTTCTGCCTATAATTGATATGTGTATTTGTTCCGTCTATTGTCGATATGTGTTCTTGTTCTCTCCGTTATTGATTTTTGTATATTGTTCTGTTTATATAGATGTGTGCATTTGTACTGTCTTTTTTGACATGTGTATTTATTCTGTCAACTGTTCATGTGTTTGTTCTGTCTATTTTTGATATGTATATATGTTCTGTCTAATGTTGATGCGTGTAATTGTTCTGTTTCTTGCAAATGTGTACATTTCTACTGTCTATTGTTGATATATTCATTCGTTCTGCCTACTGTTGATGTGTGAATGTGTTCTGCCTGTTGCTGATCGCTTCGGCTTGTTGCTGCTCGTAACAGAATACGCTTTACTTAAACTGAAACGATCTACAAATCAGAACTGTTCAGCTTTGGATTAAAAGAAAAATGTTCGCGACATGATTACTGATGGGCAACAATAAAACGCAGTTCTAGCCCGTCATTTCACTGCAGAGAAATTCAGATCTTAAACTTTTAATTGGTCTGAGAAATGTGTAAAACAAAGAATCAAAATGAAATTTTCATTCCGAGACAAGTCGTACAGGCGTATGCACACACACACACGCACGCACACACACACACACACACACACACACACACACACGCGCGCGCGCGCGCGCGCGCGCGCGCGCGCGCGCACACACGCACGCACGCACGCACGCACGCACGCACACACACACACACACACACACACACACACACACACACACACACACACACACACACACACACACACACACACGCACAAACCATACACTTTCCATGTTCCCTCGGGTAGATGGCTTTCGCTGTCGACTCGAGTTAAAAGGTCATGACCGCAGTGATACAACCCACATTACCTCATCTTCTTCGTCGACATTTCGATGAGTTCTTGTTCTCCGAGCCTGGAGTGCAGGGAATCCTCATCATTTCTCTCCGGTCTCCCTCCTATGGCACTGGTACTGCTCTCCCTTGATCCCAGGCTATTATTAGCCTCACGTGACCCTGGGGTTTCCCTCTCCGCGAAGTTCTGTCGGTGTATCTGCAATGTTACAACTGTCACGTGTGATGATGTATATATGATATGATATGATATGATATGATATATGATATGATATGATATGATATGATATGATATAATATGATATGTGTGTACGTGTGCATGTGCGAGTGCGTCTGTATGTGTCTCTGTGCCAGTGGGCGCGCGCGCGCGCGCGCGCGTGTGTGTGTGTGTGTGTATGTGTGATGTTTGTATTGTTATGCTGCGTGTGAGTTTTGCGTGTGCTCGCGCAGTTGTGTCTCTGTGTGTGCGTGTGTGTGTGTGTGTGTGTGTGTGTGTGTGTGTGTGTGTGTGTGTGTGTGTGTGTGTGTGTGTGTGTGTGTAGTGTTGTATTGTGTTATGTTGTGTGTGAGTTTTTTGCGTGTGCTCGCGCAGTTGTATGTCTCTGTGTGTGCGTGAGTGTGTGTGTGTGTGTGAGTGCGTGCGCGCGTGCGTTCGTGCGTGTGTGTGTGTGTGTGTGTGTGTGTGTGTGTGTGTGTGTGTGTGTGTGTGTGTGTGTGTGTGTGTGACAGACAGACAGAGAGAGACAGAGACACAGAGAGCGAGAGGGAAGGAAGAGAGAGAGAGGGAGAGAGCGCGCGCGCGAGCACGTGCGTGTGCGTGTGTTTATGCCATTAATCAACATACAAAGCTAGCACAGATGGTTCCCATTTTCACCCAGTCACATTTCTCAATCTGGTTCTGCTGTTTCACAACTCTGCGTTTTGTTCTGGTAGAGTCGAGAGACTTTTTTTTTTCCAACATGCACGTTAGCATCTGTAGACATGTGTACAAGATTGCATCCAAACCCTCATTTCGTTCATTACTGAACTGTAGATGGCTCGTGGTAGTGATTATTATGCTTAGTTTATGTGAATTCTAATATTCGTCCTTATCTTCTCATACTTGTCAACTGTTACTCTGTGGCTCCCTCTTTCCCAACCGTTCAAATATTACTTCTGACGTGAACTTGTTCAACAGAAGGAATTTTATTTGATTACAGTGAAGGTAAGTCACCGTTTATCTCTCACTAGCTTTCGGGCAGCAACAAGCTCTCTATTTCTAGTATACAGTCATGCAGGCATGGATGGATAGCTGGATTAATCTGTGGACACAAAAGAATGGATGGATCGATGGGCCACCGGTAACTGGATGCAGCTATAGGCCAACACGGATGGACGCGTACAGATACATCAATGAAAGCGTCCGTTTTCAGTTTCAGTTTTTCATCAAGGAGGCGTCACTGCGTGCGGACTAGTCCATATACGCTACACCACATCCGCTAAGTTTAGAGACCTCACTACGCGTAATTTGAAGCAGATGGATAAATGAATTAACAACAAAGATGAGACAATGGAAGAAGAGGGTCTCGTGGCTACGACTCAGCGGATGTTGACCTACGTATTAGCCTAACGCGCTGGTCAGACCTTGAGTGCCTGCCTACCGTTGTGTGTGTGTGTGTGTGTGTGTGTGCGTGTGTGTGTGTGTGTTCTGAAAGTGTCCTTGTATTTAGGCCTACGCTTAGGTGTATACTCTTAAAAATCAAACAAACAAAACAAACAAGAATCTCAGCACTAAACTTGTCGATTTATCGTCAATTTGGTTTTCATGTTATACAGTTGGGAGGTATGGGAAGATAGGTAGAGCATGGGGGAGGG
>JADBJO010003559.1:105000-107500 GCA_016801955.1 Conus betulinus
TTTTTTTCTATTTTTTTTTTTCCCCTCCTACCGACACTCACACAGTTTATGTATTACTAGCATTTTAACACGGCTTTGCCTGGTTTAGCCGCCCCCCCCCCCCCCCCCCCCCCCCCCCCCCCCTCCCACCACCACCACCATTTCTGCCAGTCCATTTTCCTTCCTTCCTTTCAGTCTCTGTCTGTCTAAAACTACCCTCAGCGCTGTCACACACTGTACAAAGGATCAGAAGGAGGTAGAGAGGAGGAATTGGACGGGTGGGGATAACCCATGACTCGTGAGAGAGAGAGAGAGAGAGAGAGAGAGAGAGAGAGAGAGAGAGAGAGAGAGAGAGAGACAGAGACAGAGACAGAGAGAGAAAGAGACAGATAGACAGACAGACAATGACAGACAGACAAAAAGGCAGACAGACAAACAGACAGACAGAGAACGGACGGAGGGGGGGGGGGGGGGGTGCTGTGTTGGCTGTTGCCGGGATGAACGTGTTTACTAATGCACGACTCAGACACCAAACACGGAGACAGGGAAGCGCGAGGGGAGAGAGGGTGGGGTGGTGATTGAGGGAAGGCGCGGTGTGTGAGGGCCGGATAGAATGGGACGAGAACCGGGCAGCCAGGCGTGGCACGCCAGAAGCAGCCAATCGACCCCCAGTCTCACAGGAGTGTGTGACTCAGCTGAATGGTTCCCACGTGTGTGCCTGACCAGATAAAAAAAAAGGATATCTTTGATTGCTTGAGGCTTGTTGTTCTAATTTGGAGAGCACTCACGCCCAGACAGTTCGTTTCTGTCTCTAGGCAAGCATCAAAGATCAGCTGTACTCAACTGCCGGCTAATGTGCGCAGCCGTTTTGGCGCCAACAGTATTACTTACTAAAAGGGGCGGCAATCACACATAAGGTAGCTGTCTTGATTTCTAGTCCTTACAAATGTATACTTGTATACGCTGGTGATCTCCTTGTCCTTATCTTAGTCCTCTTGTCCAGCAGGCTGTTTGATGACCTTCCTGCTCTTCACTGCTGCAGACAACTCCTGACTCTCGCGTAAATAAAGTGTTTGAGTTTTCTCCTTGGTGTGCGTTTTACCTGATGTCTTTCACGGTATTCTTTTAACGTGTGTTTTACGATGCAACGAGGCCTGGTGCTTCTCAAAAGCGACAGGCGTCACGTTTTAAAACCGAAAGATGATGATGATATCATTGTCATTATTATCATCATTACTATAGTTTTTTTTGCTGCTGTTGTTGCTGCTGCTGCTGCTGCTGTTGTTGTTATTGTTGTTAAAAGCTATCTCAAGACCAACAAACCAGATGTTCAAATATTACTGGGCTTGTGTGTAGAAACTGATTTACGTAATGCATAAAAATCACACAAATGTAATCTGGGCACTGGCCTTTGAAGTGGCCATTTATTCAAAGATGACACACACACACCCTCACCATCCCCCGCCCTATCCTCCTTGAATGTAACTTTCATGAAAATCATTTTTGACTTCTGATCCTCTCTTCCACAAATAATAACTATTTTTGAGGATGTTCTAATGATTTGCAATAGGAAAAAAAAAAAAAAAGAAAGAAAAAAAAGAACAGAAATCGTCAATGTTTATGTCGTAGACCGTCTTTGAGATTGATCAAATCAAATAAAAACACACACACACACACACACACACACACACACACACACACACACACACACATATTCCTTCGTTCAGTGCATACGTAGGCCTGCTTATTTGTCTTTCATTTGATGTCATCAGCTCCGAGGACGATCTGTGACCGAAACGTTGACAATTTCTATTTGCTTTTGTTTGTTTGTTTTTTTTTTGTGTTTTTTTTTTTTCCCCAGTGCAAGTCTTCTGGCAGAGAAGAAGCGCGGGGAAGAAGGGAGGGAGGGATTTACCCAAGTATTCCATATCCCATATTCTGTTAATTAGACAGCCAACTGGAACTAATCCAGAAGGATTAAGGCATCGTTTCCAGAAACACAAACGACTCCATCAATCCATATGAACTACATCTTCCGACTGACGTTTCGAGTTCTTTTCAAAACAACTTCAGATAAAACTGTACACCTCAGGCTCAAAAAAAAAAAAAAAAAAAAAAAGAAGAATGACTGAAGCTGATCATCTTATTCTATTCTATACCGACTCTTCGGCACAACCAGCCATCGTGTTGCCTGAAAGATACGATGTGAAAGGACCCCGTCACAATTTGACGTCAGAACTTCACATTCTTTTTTCTTAGGTGGTGCACAGAATTAAAGATTTAGTATGCAAGGTCTAGTCATGACGACTTGCGTTGTAAGAGACGTTGGTGAAAATTTTGAATTTGGCACCTACATACTCCTGAAGGAAAACAGGTATGTCACTGAAGAAATTTTTAGACCCTAATAATCGCAGTGTCACTGTTGCATAGCAAAACCATGATTCCATCGTGATGAAAAAGGGTTGCGATGAAGAATCAAAACCCACAGTTCTTTAAAGATGCTTCTGGGAACGCAGGATGC
>JADBJO010003559.1:110000-145000 GCA_016801955.1 Conus betulinus
GTACTGCAGACGTAGATCTGCATCACTTGTGGCAACTGCTGTCGCTGGCAGTAATGGATGTTTCATGTGGGGTCGTCGTGTTTCTTTCTCCCTCTCTCTGAGCTCTTGTTCCTCTTGAACGTCGGTCCAGTTTTGGTTGTTGGTCGACCGACGATTGGGCGTCGGTGTATACTGCCTCCTTTTCCCCAAACTGAAGGCCATCTCTTGGACCACCGGACGGCCTTCTTCATGCTCGGGTGGCGATGGTCCTGTGCCGCGTGAGGCCGCCCCAAGGACGGAGCAGGACGAAAGTCGCTGGAGCGCTGCACGAGTCCCTAATATTCGTCGGGTACTCACAGACTGCGGCCGAGAGGGCAATTTTTTTCGGCCCAACCCCATAAGGAGTGCCCCCATGTCTGCCTGACCTCAGAACATGGTTACCCAGGCCACGGTGATCGCAGTCAGGCAGCGCTCTATCAGCGGTCGTCCCACACCTCCCAGGAGCCGTCCCCCAGCGACACAGGCTAGACCCGTCGTCACTCATATGACTGGAAGGTTGACTGCTGCGCCGCCCGACACTGACCTCTCACATCAGTGTCCTTCAAAGGAGAGCTGCCACCCCTCCCTCGGCATCCGCGCTGCTATGCCACACTCACAGCGAACTAAACCGGACGTCCAGATGGCGCCAGTTTTGACGTTGTTGTTGGTGGTGGTGGTGGTGGGCGTGGTGTTTTTTTTTGTTGTGTTGTTTGTTTTGTTTTGTTTTGTTTTGTTTTGTTTTGTTTTGTTTTCAGGGGGTCTTTTATTGTTCGTTTTCTTTTTAACGTTTTTCTTTTTTCGACTTTACAAGTATCCCCCTTTTAACTAAACTTAAGGGAAATTATGTCAGTTTATCAGTGTACTCAGAAAGATGACATGTTAAGTAATTATGAAGGCGGATTTTAAACTCTGACAATATGACATCTATTCCCGTTTTCACGATAAATGGCGTAGCAGACGTAAGCAATAAGCAATATCATTGTCAAAAACAGATCAAAAGCAAATAACAGTTCCAGAAATTAGTCAGAAGAGCGTCATACCAACGAAGATAGACTACTCATAACTTACCGGACAGAGAGACTCCCAGCATCATCAAACTGAGCGTGTAGATCCACACCGGCATGTCCATGGCATCACAAATTTTTCGTGTCATTGTCCCTCTAGCTTATACAACTAGTTCCAGAAGACTGAATGAACGCGCTGCCGGGGAAAAAACTGAAACGGACCATTTCATCTGGCTCGCTGTGTCGTCTGCTGCTGCTTTGCTTTGCCTCGCCACGAGAGGGCGCAGATCGAGCTGCGCGTGCGTGCAGTTTTGGTTTCTTGCCGTTCACGGCTCTCATCAAGCTTTTACAGGCTAAATTGTTCCGCTGGGGGCGGTTTAATCCTCCGTCTGCGAGAGAGAGGGAGGGACACACACACACACACACACACACACACACACACATATACATCTATATGTGCACATCTCTCTCTCTCTCTCTCTCTCTCTCTCTCTCTCTCTCTCTCTCTGTGTGTGTGTGTGTGTGTGTGTGTGTGTGTGTGTGTGTGTGGACTACGGTGTTCGATAATAACCATAGAATCCTTTACTTGCAGATAGGGCGACCATGGTAGTCCGTCTTGAAAAAAAAAACTTTTAAAAATATATTGCTTACTCACAGGCTTTACGTCTGCTGATTTGGACTCATCAGTGAACACGGGGAGAGAGAGAGAGAGAGAGAGAGAGAGAGAGAGAGAGAGAGAGAGAGAGAGAGAGAGAGAGAGAGAGAGAGATGATGATGATGATGATGATGATGATGATGATGATGATGATCTTTATTTCCAAGGGTAACAGATAAGCAAACACATGCTTTTTTTTCATCCGGCCCTTGCCTCGTTAAGGGACTAAGTATGACTAGCGACTGCGACTTACAAAACTTTAACAAACACACATATCTTGACAACATTAAAAAGTTCATTCATTAACAGTTAAGGCGTAGATGACTTCAAAAGGTAAAAAGAAACGATTGAAACAACAACCAAGAATAAGAAATTGATTACAAAGAAGAAAAGAATCAGCACACACAGATATTTAATAAGAGATCCTCCTACCCGAAGAGAGAGAGAGAGAGAGAGAGAGAGAGAGAGAGAGAGAGAGAGAGAGAGAGAGAGAGAGAGATGATGATGATGATGATGATGATGATGATCTTTATTTCCAAGGGTAACAGATAAGCAAAAAACATGCTTTTTTTCATCCGGCCCTTGCCCCGTTAAGGGACTAAGTATGACTAGCGACTAAGACATACAAAACTTTGTATGAGAGAGAGAGAGAGAGAGAGAGAGAGAGAGAGAGAGAGAGAGAGAGAGAGAGAGAGAGAGAGAGAGAGAGATACATTGCTTTTGTAAAAAAAATTAACATACAACAGAGAGAGAGAGAGAGAGAGAGAGAGAGAGAGAGGAGAGAGAGAGAGAGAAAATCAGAGAAATCAGCTACGTTTAGCTATGGAACGGGTGTAAGGTCTGGAGGGAGGAGGGAGGGAGGGAGGATGGCGGAAGGTGGGTTTTGCGAGGAGAGTGAAAAGGGAAGCAACTACTGCTGACTGAAGCCAAACGGAAATTACCTCCCATTTCTAATACGGTTCACGCTTGTATTGAGACTGTCTTAGTGGTCGTCCAAAAGACACATTCCCTCAGTTTGGGAACCAGACATGACATCATGTGATTACTCCTGGATATCTGAACCTTACGTTACAATAACTTGACGAATCAGCTACCCGACCGAGTTACAGATTGGGCGAACATAAAGACAGGACGAACTAACACAACAGAAACATAATGTACAAGCGAGATCAAAAGAGAAGAATTTTCCATGTCACGCCGGTTTCCGACAGTTGAGAAATAACTAGGCTTGAGTGAGTTGAACAACGTATTCGGACATAAGACAGATCAGTTGGGAGAACTGAGGGAGCAGGGAGGGGTGTGGGATAGAGGAGGGAGGGGGAGGGGGCTGGTAGGCCTAACAGGAAGGGATTGTTTCGCGTTTTCTTTCCATCTTTTCTTTTCTTCTTCTTCTTTTTCTAATACGTGCGTGCGTGCGTGCGTGCGTGCGTGCGTGCGTGCGTGTGTGTGTGTGTGTGTGTGTGTGTGTGTGTGTGTGTGTGTGTGTGTGTGTGTGTGTGTGATTTTTTTTTCAGTCTTAAACACTTCTTTACTGGAGGAAATTAACGTCAAAAACAAACAACAGTAGTAATTAAAACAAACAAACAAACAAACAAAACAACAATAACAACAACAACCAACTCATTTAGTCCTAAGCATATATTTTCGTTCAAAAATAGCACAAAAACAGTGTTTAGCATGTTGGTACACATTAACATTTCCCATCTTTGTGACTAATTTCTGCGTCAAATATGAGAGAGAGAGAGAGAGAGAGAGAGAGAGAGAGAGAGAGAGAGAGAGAGAGAGAGTATGGATTCGATTCTAGATTCTCATCATACATCATGGTAGTGTCTTTGTGTATTTTCGTACTTTGGAATATTATCGCTGTGTAATGTCTGTAACTGTGACATAGTCCACAGAAAATATAGCAGACAAGCCGTTCAAGAGAATTGATTGAATCTGGCACATGAGAATGATAAACTAATCAACGACCAGACACTCATTGTTTATGGTGCATGAAGGAAACGGCAGCGTAGAGTTAGGGGTTCATATTCTCTTGAATGGTAATCCTGATCTTCATGCCAATGCGAATGTAGATTTTTAATGTCAGACCGTACAAAATCGATTTTTAATAGAACATATTAGCGTGCGTTAGAATGTGCAGGTACGACCTTCTCTGGTATCATGAACGACTGATGTAGAAAATTTGGCTTTCAAAAGTACGATTGAATTGTAATCAGGAGATTGGTCCTCTGTCTCTCATTTTTCCTTCCCTCTTCCTTTCTTGATGTTGTCATCTACACATCTATTTATTCATCTACTTTCTGCTTAGGTCAGTGCATCATTGTGTCCATGTGTTTAGTGGATCATGTTTCAAAATCTACGTCGCATTTGAAACAAACTTTGTATTTGTCTGCCAGCTGTCGTGAAAACTGTAGGTGTAATGTGTATTTTAGAACGCGATATAAGCTGTAAACTTGTTGCTGCTCTTACGATGGAAAGAACTTTTTTGCCGTTAACTTGATTTAAAGATCTGGTTAAACCAAACAGGACAGATTTCCTTTCTGATTTTCAGCCCATTAAACAAGCTTCGTCTGGTTTGCAAGTAAGAATAAGCAGTTTAGAGGGGAAAGAATGGCAAACAGAGACTAGGTTTGTTAGTTTGTTTGTCTTTCTTTTTTTCTTTTAGTTCTTGTTTTCCAGCGGGGTAGTCAGATGGGAACTATGAGGAAGGACTGTGACAAGTACAACAAAGTGTGTGTGTGTGATGTTGTCGTTGTTGTTTTTGTTTGTTTGTTTAGGTGTATCTGTGTTGCACGTAACACGAAAAAAAATAGACTTTGATTTAACGTGCTCCATACGTTGCATCAGCTGAGGGGACACAAACAAACAAGCAAACACAAAAAGTGCACTCGGGCGACCGCATGAACCTGCCAGGGACGGATGAACCCTAGATGCTGCGTGACCCTGGATCCAGAGATGCCTCAAAATATGAGGTATAAGAAAAAATTAAAAAGAAAAAAAAAGTATTTTCGCACGGCACTTTTTCTTGGTTTATCTTATTCATTCATTTATTTATGCATGTAATTATTTATTTGTTCATTTTTCTTATGTAAACAAACTCACTTATGGAGAAAAAAAACCACAAAAAACAGGGGGTGGGTAGGGGGTGGGTTGGGGGGCAGTAGTAGATACGGGTCAATGGGTTACTTCCCGTGTACTTTTTTCTTTCTACAAAAGATAGGTTCTGAAACATATGAAATATCAATGTTTATATCACGGGAAAATTTAGAATATTCCTGATAAGACATACTGACAAAGGTAATATTGCCGAGCGAAACAAAGAATTGCCAGTTGATTCGTATACGCACCAAATTTCATGTGGTCGTCCATCTGAAACATTCCATCTTTCTACACATCAACTGATTAAAATCAGTTCACCAGTTTTTCAGTAAGATCGTTGACGGACAAACGAACAAACAGACAAACAACAGGAGATATGTAAGTATAAATCCTTGGTAGAATTAATCGAAATCAAAGTACTCATAACTGTAATTAAGAACAAGGTCCCAAACAAATCAAAAAAGCATACTCTCTCTCTCTCTCTCTCTCTCTCGCTCTCTCTCTCTCTCTCTCTCAAGCAAGATTTTAAAAGGTGTATATCAACCCTTTCCTTGCTTACAGTACTTTAGGTGATGTCTTGCCTTCAACATTTGTTTTGATCTCAAAATGGGACAACAAATGGATATAGCCTACTCACACATGCGGAGCAGAGGGCGGAAGAATTCAAAGTGGAGGCAACCCCTAACACGTTGACAGAGGACACAAGCTGAGTTTATTTCCCTTGTTAAGTGCCTGCAGTACCAACATCGCGGTTATCAAGCCCTTATCAAGAAATGTGAAACGCCCCCGTCTCCTCGACAAAGGTGGCAGTACGTCGCAGGTCCTCCAGTCCTCGTAGAGCTTCCGGGCCACTGGTATTGGGTCGGGCCAGGTTTTTTCTCTCGAAGCGCTTGGTGGAGCGGGCAGGACTGCAGCAGATGTTCTGTTGTCTGGCTGCCTGTTCTGCAGGGGCACTGCTCTGTGTTGCCGATGCGGAGTTTAGAAGAATAGGTGGTGTTTCAGGCGGGTGTGGCCTGTCCTGAGCCTGAAGATGACTACCTGCTCTCGTCGAGTCAGCAGGTAGTACGGGTCTGCTCTGTTGTGTGGCGTGGATGCTGCTGCTTCCACTTGTTCTGCAGCTTGGCCTTGATGATGGTCCTGGATTCGGTGTAGCTGGTAGATCTGTCCATCTGCTCCTTTGTAGTGCCCTCCTTTGCCAGGGAGTCAGCAGTCTCATTGCCGAGCACGTTGCAGTGGGAGGGAATCCACTGCAGGGTGACTGTGTGACTTGTGCAGAGGGAGGCGAGAGATGAGGACAGATCGTTGAGCTCTGGATCTTTGTTGGACTGAAGGGCCTGCAAGATGGACAGGGCGTCGGTCAGGAAGACAACGTTGTGGCTGGCGTAGGGGCTGACCTCGATGTGGGCTGCTGCTGTTTTCAGGGCTTCTGCTTCAGCTCTGTAATTTGTGGAGTACAGGCCGGTAGCGAGGCAGATCTTTTCTTCTCTGCCTCCTGGATATTGGACATAGACTCCTGCCCCTCCATTTCGAATGGCATCTGCTGCAGAGCCGTCGGTGTAGACATGAGTCCAGGACTCTTTGGGGAACTGGGTATGGAGGTGTTTTCAGGGTGAGGGACTTTCTTTCAGGGCCGCTTTGGGAATCTTTGGGCCAACACCAGGGATGCTGCACTGGATGAGGGGAGGGGTTCCTTCGCTCCAGGGAGGGACGGCAGACACCGGGGTATCACTTTGGGGTCATGGTCAAGGATATCTTGATGTTGCCGTTCTAGGATCCTGCTCTGGTGTACGAAGCTCCCTCTCTTCAGCCGTCCTTTTGTTGGCTGGGACAGTCTGTCTTTCATGGGGTGGCCTTGCAGCCTCTTGACTTGGCAGCCTGGGTCAGGAGTTTGGCGTCTCTGCGGTCCTCAAGGGGCTGGAGCTCTGTGATGGTTTCAAGCTCCTGGATTGGCGTAGACTTCATGGCTCCTGTGATGATACGGGCAGCTTGATTCTGAATCTTGCTGATCCGTTCAAAATTGGATTTGGCTGTAGTGCCCCATGCAGTCATGCCATACTCCAGCACTGGCCTGACTCTACCAGTGTACAGTCTCCTGAGGGTCGTGTTGTCCCCCCCCCCCCCCCCCCCCCCCCCCCCCCCCATGTTGTTCCTGCCAGCTTCTTCATGAGGGCAAGACGTACTTTTTTTGCTCTTAATTCTGTTTTCTCTGCTTGCTTCTTCTACGTCAGGCGTTTGTCAAAGGTGACTCCCAGGTACGTGGGGTTATTTTCAGCAAGCAGAGTTTGTCCATTGATGCTCAGGTTGGCCTTCTGTTCTTTGGGTGAGAGGCTGAAAACAGTGTAAATGGTCTTCTTGGCATTAATTGTTACCAGCCACTGTTTTGTCCAGCTTTCGAGAACATTCAGCGCCTGCTGTAGCCTGTAGTTGGCAGTTGTGAGGTGCTCTTCCGAGCACTATAGGACAAGATCGTCTGCATAGATGGCTCCTTGGACTTTGCGTGGCACATCTCTGACGATGTCGTTGATAAAGACAAGGAATAGGGTAGGGCTGGGGACACCTCCTTGAGGGACTCCTTCTCTCAGTGTCTTCTTCCGACTGTATGCTCCGTTGACATGGACTCGGGCCTTCCTATTTTTTTAGGTACTGCGAGATCCATTGATACACACAGCCAGTCATACCACTGTCCTGGAGTTTTCTCCGGAGGCCGTCCTTCCAGACTTTGTCGTACGCTTTTCCATGTCTATCCACACCGCCAGAGTATGCTGTTTGTCCTGGAAAGCATCCTCGATCTTCTGGGTTATGTAGGCCACTTGATCCTCAGTGGAATGATGTTGGCGGAAGCCTGCCTCTGAGATGATGATGTTGTTCTTCTCCAGGTGCCAAACTAGCTCTAGGAGCTTGCCCACGCAGCTGATGAGGCTGATGGGGCGATAGCTGTCAGCCCTAACTCTGTCTTTGCCCTTCTTATGTATGGGCACCATATCAGCATCTCGCCAGCTTTGTGGAACATGCCCCGTCTTCCAGCTGCTGTTGAAGAGAGCAAGGAGTTTGGTCTTTGCTTTGGTGCCAAGATGTTTGAGCATCATCTTCTTTTTTTCTTTCTTTTCTTTAATGAGCTGTTCAAAAGGTCTACTTTGTCTTGCGAAAAAAAAAACACACACACACACACACACACACACACACACACACACACGCACACGCACACACACACACACACACACACACTATCTCACTGTTTCTCTATCTCTTTATCTCCTTCAGTTGCCTGTCTATCCACACACATCCCCTCCCTCCCTTCCTTCTTTTCTACCTTGCTTATTCAGTTATTTTAGTTGTCTAAAATCACTTATGTGTGTATAGACATTAAATTGAAGAACACACACACACACACACACACACACACACACACACACACACACACACACACACACACACACACACACGCACGCACGCACGCACGCACGCGCGCACACACACACACACACACACACACACACACACACACACACACACACACACACACACACACACACACACACACGCACACACTCACGATTTTGAACTTGGGTTTAATCCTTCTGTGACCTCTTTTGAGGTATGGAGGATTTATAACAGATACAGAAATGAAGACTGGAGCGACGATAGCACACTCCTTCCCCCACCCACCCCCCCCACCTCTCGTGTCCCACCCTCTCCTCCCCCCCATCACCCACACCCTATCCTTTTTTTACTTTTTTTTTTTTTTTTAAAAATCAAAACCAACCAACCAACCAACCACACACACACACACACACACACACACACACACACACACACACACACACACACACACACACACACACACACACACACACACACACACACACACACACACACACATCCCCCCAAATATTTACCTTGTTAGAATATAAAACTGAAGGGAAAAAAACATATAAAACAATGCACTATTCGCTTTACTTTTCTTTCATTTTATGTTTGTTTGTGTGCGTTTGTTTTTGTTTTTTCGTTTTTTTTTTCATCCTTCTTCGAGCAGCCACGGCTCAGCATCTTTCTCTCATGCAGGTCTACCCGTCAGCAACTGCCAGTGATGACGACCAGTTCAGTGGAGGAATTCTACACTCAGCACTAAGCCGGCACTACACCCAGGGTGATCAAAAAGGACATCCTATAGTCTCCCAGAGGCACAGACCATTGACGACACAAAGACAGGGGAAATAATCTTTCACATCCTCTTGAAAAGCCGTCACTGAAGTCCGAGTCGACGGTTACAGTTTAGGTCCAAAACACTGTGCAGAGCCGGATCCAGGGGGATGGGGGGTGGGGGGTGCTTTGGTACTACAGCACACACACACACACACACACACACACACACACACACACACACACACACACACACACACACACACACCACACACACACACGCCCCGGCTAAAAAAAAAAACCCAAAAAACCTCGGCTCAAAAAACAAAAACAAACAAAACAAAACAAGCACCCCAGTCCCTCTTTCCACTGTACCATCATATTAAACATAGTGCAGAATTGATAAAACGCTGTTAATGTGTCCCCAGCTCACAGGAGATGCCACGAAACAGCTTTTAAAATGTCAAAAAACCGATCTTCGGCCAGGGGGCTTTGCCCCCCTGGTCCCCCCTACCGGGGCTTTGCCCCTAGACCCCACCGGGGCCTAAACAGCCCTGGACCCCGGCCTAAAACATTTACCAGCATCCCATCTTAAGACCTCTGTGATCCAGCCCTGCTGTATATTCTCTATTACACTCAAAGATGTACCTGGCTTTTCTCTGACGATCAGCCAGTACCAAAACCTATTCATCGCACAGTCCACCCTTGACCCGTAGCACACCTGACCCTGGTGCAGGTCTCATGTCCGTTCCTTTTTCTACGCAAGCACGATCTACATGACCCTTCATTTTCCTGTCTTCTGCTCGACTTTTAACTTCAAAATCCTAGTGCTCTACCAATGGCGTAGAAATACAAGGAGTCCACAAATCATGCATCATTCTGCTATCTTTGCTGACATATGGGATTGAACTAATTTACTGATCCCAAATTCCAGGACAAAATAATCTTTTTCACATTTTTTTTTTTTCACAGAGCCAGAGCGATTTTCATCTGTTCAAACTTTGACCTGTGCTGTAACCCCGAACTTTGACCTAATGCACCAGGACTGCCACTTGAGGGAATGCGGCCTCTGAGCCAGAGTTTAGCCTACAGATTGATGGAATGTGGCCTCTGTACTAAAGTCTAGCCTACAGTTTGCGGGAATGTGGCCTCTGAACCAAAGTTTAGCCTACAGCTTGAGGGAATGTGGCCTCTGAGCCAAAATCTAGCCTACAGCTTGAGGGAATGTAGCCTCTGAGCCAAAATCTATCCTACAGCTTGAGGGAATGTAGCCTCTGAGCCAAACTCCTCGCCATACAGGTCGAAGCAAGGGAGTTTGAAGGGTCATGTACATAATCATGATCTCATGAAACCTGTCATCAAATCAGGTAAGCAGATTACAGTTAATGACACAGAAAAAGTTGAGTTTCAGCTGGACTTGAAAGTGGACTTCTTGAGGCTTAAATGTCCCAGCTGATTCAAAACTGGCGTCTGTTGCTATGTGAGTAAAACATCCTTGACGAGGCTACTTGACGACCTCTACTGGGAGCTCGACCATCCAGTGGTTGCTGGTTCGAATCACAGCAGCGTCCGAAGCCTCTCTGACCACTGAAGGGCATCCGAATCTGGGAGTGATGAAGTCATGAACTAAATGAGACTCCCGCCCCTAGGACAGTGTACTGATTTAAGGGTCTAAACACTTTTTTTATGGAGAGAGAGAGAGAGAGAGAGAGAGAGAGAGAGAGAGAGAGAGAGAGAGAGAGAGAGAGAGAGTGGGGTGCCCTTTTTCTTTCGAAAAACTTGTATTATCGTGATTTTCTTCTTCTTCTTCTTCTTCTGCTTCTTCTTCTTCTTCTTCTTCTTCTTCTTCTTCTTCTCTCCCTGTGTCTCCGTCTCTGTCTCTGTCCCTCTCTCTTTCTCTCTCTCTCTCTCTCTCTCTCTCTCTCTCTCTCTCTCTCTCTCTCTCTCTGAAGATATGTGTGTTTGTTAAAAGTTTTGTAAGTCTTAGTCGCTAGTCATACTTAGTCCCTTAACGGGGCAAGGGCCGGATGAAAAAAAGCATGTGTTTGCTTATCTGTTACCCTTGGAAATAAAGATTATCATCTCTCTCTCTCTCTCTCTCTCTCTCTCTCTCTCTCTGAGCGCGCGCGCGCGCGCGCGCGCGCGCGCGCGCGTGTGTGTGTGTGTGTGTGTGTGTGCGTGGGTGTGCGCGCGCGCAGGCCCAGCGTTTTGGATTCACCTTATTGACATTTACTGAAGCATTTTTGAAATTAAGATCATATTAAAAACTACTTCATTACACTCAAATGGCAGAATCGCCTCTACAAGGATCGCTGAGAACGATGAACAAACCTGCTGGGCAACATACAAGAAACAAATCAGTTGTTGTCCAATATTCATTCGCCCTAGGGCTATGCTGCTTATTGCGTGTGTGTGTGTGTGTGTGTGTGTGTGTGTGTGTGTGTGTGTGTGTGTGTGTGTGTGTGTGTGTGTGTGCGTGAATGTGCGCGTTTGTCCATGCGTGTGTGCATGCACGCGTGCATGCATGTGTAAGTATCTCTGTGTGTGTGCGTGCGTGCGTGCGTGCATGCGTTGTATGCGCGTGCGTGCGCGCGCGCGCGTGTGTGAGTGTGTTAGTGAGTGTGAATGAGTGTTTGTGTTAGTGTTAGTGTTAGTGTTAGTGTGTGTGTGTGTGTGTGTGTGTGTGTGTGTGTGTGTGTGTGTGTGTGTGCGTACGCGCGCGCGCGCGCAAGCGTGCGTGCATGCGTGCGTGCGCGCGTGCGTGCATGTGTGCATGCATGCGTGCGTCTTGTTTGGATAGGTTCCAAGTGCTGGCAGTTTGCTTCTGTCCCTTGATGGAGTATTTTGCACGGCATGGTCGGGCGGGGACTGATTGTCTCCCTTTCTGGAATGCTGCACATTTCAACTATGTCAGCATGTGACAACTTGAAGATGTTGACGTGGGCGATTCTTTGACAATCGCTGAAGACAAAGCACACCACTCCTCTCTCGAGAGTTCGTAGTTCTTAGTTCTCTTTTTGAAAGTATGACATACATATAAGCCTATGATCGGTTTCTTTAACTCTCCCCAATAACAAAAGAAGAAAAAAGAAAAAGAAAAAAAAAAAAAAAAAGAAGAAGAAGATGGAAAAGTTAAAAACGAACACTGTTAATCATGTCATTCTTTTCCACGAATAGTCTCTTAAAACACACACACACACACACACACACACACACACACACACACACACACACACACACACACACACACACACACACAATCATACACACGCACACACACGCACGCACGCGCACACACACACACACACACACACACACACACACACACACACACACAATTGTCCACAAATAATGAGACAGACCGAAAGATGGACGAGCTTCATCTCTGTCATCTTCCACCCCCATCCCCATTCCCGTCACCGCAGGGTTAAAAAAAAAAAAAAAAAAAAAAAAAAAAAAAAAAAAAAAAAAAAAGTAGGGGGGGAGGGGAGGGGAAGGAGGATGGAAGTGTCTCATATTCCTGAGGCTATAGCTGTTGTGGTGGTGGTTTCCTCCCTGGCACCGACGTGATTCTGCTAAAAATCGACACATGAATTAGTCCCTAAACTGGACCACTGTTATTCCAGTAACGGATCGATTCAGCCCGATGCAGGAACATTCCACCGTCCCAGTGTAAGCGAACACTGAAGGGTGTCTAAAGTAAACACGCACCGTTTGCGAATGATGCACATGCATGGGTTTGGGAAGCGGCCTGTGAACGCATGGGAAAATGGCTGCACGTTTTGAGCTGAGGAGCTTTCAGATCGAGACATTCCATCACCTTTCCCTGCTGACGATGGGGTCATGTTGATGTGACCACGTGTCGTTGTGACCACGTGTCGTTACGACCACGTGTCGTTGTGACCACGTGTCGTTGTGACCACGTGTCATTGTGACCACATGTCGTTGTGACCACGTTGTGTCGTTATGACCAAATGTCGTTGTTTTTGTCCTTTTGATCTGGTCACAACGACAATTGGTCACAACGACACGTGGTCACAACGACACGTAGTCACATCGGCATGTAGCCCTGACGATTCAGATCATCAGTCAGAATTAAAAAGTAAAATAACGTCCCAAACAGTACGCATGCAACAGTCCAATATTTCAAGGCGCCGCCGTCACAGTCTGTTCAGATTGAATAACGATGGAATCAGACCGGTGATGTTCAATGTTTTGCTCCTCCCCATAGAAAACACTGAAGGGGGGGGGGGGGGGGGGGGGGGGGGGGGGGGGGGGGGGGAGCTCAACTCTGGAAGAGGTCCGGTATGTTTCGGCACATCTACCCCATGACTATCATTAATATTGTCGTTATTATTGTTGCTATTGTTGTTGTTATTACCATCATCGTCATCATTATTTATTATTATTATTATTGTAGTTGTTGTTGCTGCTGTTATTACCGTCATTATCATTACTATTATTATTGTTGCTGTTATCATCATCATCATCATCACTATCATCAACATCATCAACATCATTACTTTGTAGTAGTAGTAGTAGTAGCAGCAGCAGCAGCAGCAGCAGCAGTAGTGGTAGTGTTATAATAAGTAGTATTAGTATTATTGTTTGTTGTGTGTTGTGTGTTACGAAGACAGCCACAGTCTGAAGTTAGGATACAGCGACTCCTGATGCCTGTCCAGCTGAAATCGATAAGAGCCTAATCATGGACACCGAGCCTTTGGCACTGGTTTTATGAGGCTGATTTCCACTTTCTGATCCCACTGTAAGGGTCTTTTAGCAAGATAATAGGCCTGTCTACAGCGAGTTTTGTTGTTGTAAAATTTTTTCTCTTAATTTTGAACTTGAGCGTAGACCTGGTAGGCTAGCCCAAACATCCAATAGGCAGTTTTCCTTAGTATCCACGCTCAGATCAAGAATTATGGGCACTGGCGTCATCAAAGTCACACACACGCGCGCGCGCGCGCGCGCGCGCACACACACACACACACACACACACACACACGCACACGCTCCCATGCACGTGCGCAAGTTTTGTGCACGCGCATCGGCTAACATCCTTTAAGCTCGCATTCCGACTTCTCTCCCCGTCTCATCTGATATCACAAACCCAGAACACACACACACACACACACACACACACCACACACACACACACACACACACACCACCACCACCACCACCGCCACCACCACCAACGGCAACAATTAGGCTACAGCATGAATTGGCAACCAGCCGCCAACACACTGACGCGGATAGGCCTGAGTGCATCTGTGAACACGGTAGTGAATCTGTCATCAATGCGAATTCACTGTTTAGTGCATGGTGTTTCTGCGCGCGCGCGCGCGCGCGCGCGCGTGTGTGTGTGTGTGTGTGCGTGCGTGCGTGTGTGTGCGTGTGTGCGTGCGCGCATGTGCACGCGCGCGCGTGTTGTGTGTGTGTGTGTGTGTGTGTGTGAGAGAGAGAGAGAGAGAGAGAGAGAGAGGGAGAGTGCGTACGTACGTGCGTGCGTGCGTGCGTGTGTGTAACTGAGGGAGAGTGAGGTCTCCCTAAGATTTTCACAATAACAATTATGATCAATGGTTGTCGTTCTTCACTGTTTACCCATAATCAGTCCAGAATGTCGCTGCGATTTTAAACAGTCATCGAATCAGAGCAAAGATGCTGAATCTTACGTCACTTCTGGTTGCAGCACAAAGAATTTCAATTCACTGAGCCAGCCAGCGTTGAGGTTGTCGGGCTCGGCCACCGACTCTCATCTTCGGATGGTCACATGATTTGCTGGTGTCGGAGATGGCGGCTGCATCTGAGAGTTCGTGTAAGTAGTCCTTTGTATTTTGACATTTTTTCATGGTTTACACTGGGGCACTGTTGTATTGTCATTGGGAAACGATAAACCGTTCGTTGTTTTACAAATTTTATCCAGTCAAATGTCCAATCGGGGATTTTGATGATTGGTTGGCGTTGTTTTCTTGTAAAATCTGCTAACGACTGAACAGTGGCAGCCACCATTTTTTTGGTGCGCGTGCATGGCATCACGAGCCAGTGTGCAGACGACCGGTCTGAATATCATCATCATCAGTAATTAGAGTCGTGAGTCAGAGAAAGAAACTGAGACTTTGTCATCCGGATGATTCACGATCACATCATTGAAAGCTTGACGCAATCGTTTATATTTTCGTTACTCTTTGCATTCTGATAAGTGTTTTAGGCAGCTTTAAAAAAATCGTCTGCTTCATGTTTTGTTTAAGACCGGCTGGGCGCACTCGCGTTATTCCATTCAGCATACCATAAAGCTGTCTGCATCTAGAGACACCACTGTCGCCAGGCTGCTTTTGTGCAGCAAGCCTAGCCGGCACAAACAAGATAAAGATTTGGGAGCGTCGGATTCCGTTTTATGGACTGGAGCGGTGGAGGGATAGACTGTAAGGAGCCCGAAGAGGGAGTGGAGACTAGGGGTGTTGAACACCACAGTTTTTTTTTTCTTCTTTGGAATAGACTGGGTTCGACTTCGAATGGCATGATTAACATCCCATTCGGTTGAGGGAACTTACGTTACAGATATGTTGTTCCCAGATGGAGATATAAACTGAGTGTTTACAATGCTCAGTGTTGTTTTCTTCTTCTTTTTCTGATCACAGTTATTCCAGATGAAGTGGGGGCCAGGTTGGGTGAAGGGGAAGGGGATGAAACTTAATGTTCTTTCATTGCTTGTGTGCATTGGCAGATATATCAAGATTTCTCTCTCTCTCTCTCTCTCTCTCTCTCTTCTCTCTCTCTGTTGTCTGTGGCATGCTTGATTTGGGAGCTGACAGAATTCGGCATTTAATTTAATGGGACACATACCACAGACAGAAGTGAAAATCAAAGACAAAGTTCAGCCTACACATATTTAATTCATTTTTTTTTTCGTGTATAAAACCCCTTAAAATGTCTTCACATTCACATTCAGTTTCATAAAGAAGCATTGCAGATATGGCCTTTAATCTTAAACACAAACAAGATAAGATGAGATGCGTCACTAATCTTTGATACAAACAAGATACCCACTGGGGCAAAAAGTCAGAAAGGGATTTTTTTCTACTTCTGTGCCAACATTTTTTTTTTCATTACTCAACCTGTGTTCATTGGAAGAGTAGGCACACAGACACAGTGAACAGTTTGTTCTGGTGCACTTGAATGATAGACTTTTCACTAAATTGTTCATTTAGAACAAATTGAGAATTTCATAGAAATAGGATGATACTGATTTTTTGAATTCTTCCTCCCCTTCCCCCTCTTCTCGCTCTGTCTGTCTGTCTGTCTGTCTATCCTTCTGTGTGTGTGTATGCTTGTGCATGTGCATTGTCTGTGTGTGAGACAGCCAATATGACGATGATGCTCACTACAAGGCATAAACCATAGTATACCATGCAGTGTGTATGTGTGTGTGTGTGTGTGTGTGTGTGTGTGTGTGTGTGTGTGACTGACTGTGTGTGTGTGTGTGTGTGTGTGTGTGTGCATGCACATGTGTGCATATATTGTGTGTTACAATGTTACATTCAATTCAGATATTTAAACCAGTAATGTGCAGTCAGAAAATATGTTCTAAAGTGAATCTGAATACCATGGGTCATGCATACAGTCAGTAATGAAACATTTTAGTCTCAGTCATGTCACCTCTTTGCCACTGGTGTTAAAGGCTGACCAGAGTACATGCTAAAGTAGTTCTACTTTTCTAGCTTCGCTAGTTACGTAAGCCAATGATGTTTTGAAAAACCTTTGTTATTTTGTACAAAATATTAAATATGTTTTTCTTCAGATGTGGGGACCATACCAGATACCATTTCCTAGAATTGTGATACTGTCATGTCTTCGATTTTGAATTGAATATAAGATTAGTAAACATTCCTGATATTTTATTTTAGGCTTTTGTTATTGTTATTGTGCATACTATGAGTTATTTACTTCATTTAATGTTCTATAAAAGAAATGTTTGCACAGGAATTTGGGTAGATTTATTCCCCCATAACTAAACTACACAGCACATTGTGTGTGTGTGTGTGTGTGTGTGTGTGTGTGTGTGTGTGTACTGTGCCTGCACTTTTTCCACCTGCTTCCCTTCCTGAAGTAAAGGCCAGCCAACAATTGTTTTCAAGATGTTCCTGTCTTGTGCTTTTATTTCCGGCAGACTTCAGATGTACTCAGTCTTTCCTTTTGTTCCGCAGATTCGTAGCCCCTCTGTTTCTCTAGCCTTCAGGATTCCACATCAGAGTTGCATAGTGATGTTTGTCACAGGATTGTGAAGTATCTTGGCAATTTATCCCCAATGGCTTCTCAACATTCTGTCTTGATTTTGCGACTGTGGGAAGGTTATCATAGAGCAAATAGCTCTGGATACAGAATTGTTTGTCACTGTTCCATTCTCATCACTTTCAAAGTTTTGCAAGGTGGCTTTTCATGATTTAGGATTAAGTGGAAGGAAGAAATCAAGGGGAAGCATCAGCAGACCTTCAGCTTTGGGGCTCAGGTAACCATTTTCCAGTCGTAAAGAAGAAACAGTTCTGTGCCGGCTGCACACCGGCCATTCATATTTTACCCGTTCCTACCTTTTAAAGAGTGAAGAAGCTCCGTGGTGCATTCCATGTCATGTGCCACTCACAATGAAATGTATTCTTCTAGAGTGTTGGGATTTGCACAATGTGAGTCATAAACATTTTACAGCAGATTCCATGAAAACCTTGTTCAGAGATGTTCTGCCTGACGTGATCTTTGAGTTCTTGAAAGAGGTTAACATTTTTCATCGGATCTGAGATTTTACAGTGGAAAGATCTGTAACAAAGTTTTGGTTGAATTTTTAGACAATGTATTTTAAAGGATTGTGTTAATGAATGACATGTGAGTTGATTTTAACGCAGTGACAGCCCTGATATGGCCCTTTGCGGTCGGCTGGGCTATAAGCAACATTATCTTACCTTATCCTGACCATTTTCCAATGGGACCACCACTTTGGTGTTACTCGTGGTGGTCATCCTGAAAACATGCACCTGGTTTATGGACAGATCAGAGAAAGGGGGCAGGGGAGGGAAGATAGAGGAGGAGGAGGGAAAGGGGGACGAGGGAAGATGGGGAATGTGGTGGGGGGGGTGGTAGTGTAAGTCTGCAACTGAAGTATGGAAACTCTTGATGGGAAGAGCAGGTGGGTTGAGGCTCTATGGCTCTCAAACTACAGCAAAAATACTCAGGCATAGGAGAGATAGTATGTCTGGTCCTTTTTTTCGCTTTTGTTTTACTCTTCTGGGAGGTGGGAGTGTGTCTAACTCTCATCGTTGGAGATCTAGTGTGTCAAGTCCCTTCCTTGTCTCCCATCCCATGTATGTAAGGAAAGTACAAGGCTCAGGTTGATCAGAACACAGTGTTGAATTGAATGACATGTATGCATCAAAGGGTTCACGTTGGTAGACTTTTTTTTCTAAATCTATCTAGATGACGAAATACCGGCAAACATCCTGGGAACCAGTATAGTGTACTTACATAATTTTTGTTTGAATGCTTTGAAAGCGGACTGTTCGTTTTTTGCATTTGATTTTCACTCATTGCTGTCACCAGACTACTGGTTTTGTATCGCTGATTTGTCTTTGCCGAGTTTGCCTGATTGGTTATAGAAATTACCAGCCTAATGCTGGTGAGATGTACACATTTTCCTTGTCATTCTTTCTATGTTTTTCCCCGTCCTTTGCTCTCTCTTGTTCTCTCCCACCCCTTCCTGTCTGTCTGTCTGTCTGTTGTTTTCAGTGACGTTGTCCCTGTAGAGGCTAAGGGTCCAGTAGCAAAAGTGTATGTGTATGCTAGTCTATCATCTTCATAAATAATCCTCCTTCCCCCACTTCTCTCTCTCTCTCTCTCTCTCTCTCTCTCTCTCTCTCTCTCTCTGTTGCATATATGATGTACATGACAACATTAAACGCAAACCAAGCTGATTGTTATTCAGGAAGGCATACCACATGTGTTCAACTTAACAGTTTTAAGTTTAAACACGCAGAATTAGCTTATTCAGTTATAACAACCTGAACGTGATAGGTTTAATTTGGTGTGTGTGTTCATATGATTTATGAAAGGAATTGATTATGTGCATGTGCTGTAAGTTTTTGTTTGTTTTTTTTTTTTTTTTTTTTTTTTGGCATTAGATGGTGTTTGTGTGCAGGAGGTTGTCTGCATACATTGAACATTTGTGAATGGCTATGTGCTGTGCACATGTATGTGCTCTTTTGTGTGTGTGCGTGTGTGTGTACGTGCGTGCGTACCTGCGTGCATGTGTGTGTGTGATTAGCTTATCCATTTTACCCTCAATAAACATATTTGTATTCTCTCTCTCTCTCTCTCTCTCTCTCTCTGACCCCCCCCCCCCCCCCCCCCCCCCCCCCCCCACACACACACACACACACTCTCATTCTATCAGTCAGCCTCTCTGTGTGTAACATTGATAGAAGGAATGAACAGAAGCAGCAATACTAGTGGGACTGACGGAAAGTGACAAGCTGTTCTGTCTTTTGTGATGACAGACAGACGTGCACTGTAGCACACTCTTGCCTTTCTCCTGATGTCAGGCTGACATGCAGTGTGTGCCTAGCTTGTTCCGGATGGCAGGCTTATATGCAGTACAGGCCTGCCTTTTTTTTTGGTGTGAAACTGACACACACACACACACACACACACACACACACACACACACACACACATATATATATATATATCTTGTTTTTCTTTGCCAAGTCATTATTATAATGATGGAAGAGTTGTTAACCGGCACTTGTTTTCCCCCACTACTTAATTGTTCAGCATTATACACACACACATACACACACACACACACACACACACACACACATATATATATATATTTATATATATAGTACTCTGCCTTTTTTTTTTTCTTCTGATACTGTGATAGCAAACTGACATGCAGTATATGCCTGTCTTTGTCCTAATGGCAGACTGACATGCTGTACTATGCCTTTTTTCTGATGACAAGCTGACACATACAGTAATCCGCCTGCCTTTTTCCTGATAGCAGATTGACATGCAGTAACACACCTGCCTTTTTCCTGATGGCAGTCTGACTGACATGCAGCAACCACCTGCCTTTTTCCTGATGGCAGTCTGACTGACATGCAGTAACACACCTGCCTTTTTCCTGATGGAAGTCAGACTGATATATAGTACATACTTGCCTTTTACCTGATGGAAAATTGGACTGATGTATAGTACACACCTGCCTTTTTCCTGATAGCAGTTTGACTGACATGCAGTAACCCACCTTCCTTTATCCTGATGGAAGTTGGACTGATATATAGTACACTCCTGCCTTTTTCCTGATGGCTGTCGGACTGATATAAGTACAACACTTGCCTTTTTCCTTCCTGATGGCGGAATGATATAAGTACCCATCTGCCTTTTTCCTGATGGCAGTCTGACTGAAATAAGTACACATCTGCCTTTTTCCTGATGGCAGTCTGACTGAAATAAGTACACATCTGCCTTTTTCCTGATGGCAGTCTGACTGAAATAAGTACACATCTGCCTTTTTCCTGATGGCAGTCTGACTGAAATAAGTACACATCTTCCTTTTTCCTGAAGGCAGTCTGACTGAAATAAGTACACATCTGCCTTTTTCCTGATGGCAGTCTGACTGAAATATTGTACACACCTGCCTTTTTCCTGATGGCGGTTGGACTGATAATATTGTACACACCTGCCTTTTTTCTGATGACAGTCTGACTGATATAAGTGCACACCTGCCTTTTTCCTGATGGCAGTTGGACTGATGTAAGTACACACCTACCTTTTACCTTATGGAAGTCGTGACTGAGATAAGTACACACCTACCTTTTTTCCTGATGAGAGACAGACTCGTAGAACATTTCTGCTTTTTTTTTTTTTCTTTCTGAGAGACTGATGTGGCCTCTTTTGGTCAAGGTTGACCATAGGGTAAGACATGCACCCAAGTTGTCATCTTGTTTGGTTGCTCAGCCCAAAATAGCAGTGGCTTGTGACATGCATTCCATTGTCTGCCCCTGTTCCTGATGGCAGACAGACAGGCAGCTAGACCTCACACACCCCCTGCAGGGTGGCTAATGGGCCATTACTGGAGGCAGCAGTGAGGATTGACCCTGTGCATGATTTCTTCCAAGGTTGCTGATTCAACATGGGTGCAGGGCAAGGGGGGAAAGGAGGATGGAGCGGGAGTGTGGGGGTTTGGGGGGGGGGGGGGGGGTTGGAGTTGTTGGGTTGGATGACGATTAATTGCAGTAATTATTACACTGCGTTGTTTGTTGGTAATTGCTGCCATGCATAATTGGAGATTGAAGAGAGGGTGAGTGTGAATGCTTGTTCAAAAGAAGGATGAGAGAGAGAGAGAGAGAGAGAGAGAGAGAGAGCTGAGAGTTGATTAATACGAGCATGCAAGCCTGAAAAGTTCATTAAGCAGTGGTTTTTCATGATGTGTTCATGAAACAAGGAATTTTTGTCAAGGAAATGGTGATAATTGATGTTAATTATAGAAATGGGAACAATCACTTTAAGATGGAGAACAGCAATTTTCATGAGAAAACAGCAATTTATTATACGAAAACTTATACTGTAATGTAATGCTTTTTTTTTATATGTGAAAAACAACTGTTCTATTTGTATGTGAGAACTGTTTCACATGAAAAGAGTTGTTTCATGTGATCATTAGACTCAGGCTGCTTTTATGGGGAACGAAAATCTTTCCTTTCGGAAATTACTTGTTGCTGCAGGAAAATAGCTGTTATAGCTCATAATATCTACTTTGTGCTTGTTACTATAACATTTTTTTTTTTTTTTTGGTTTTTGATTGTGAAGGAAAGGGGGTAGGGCAGACTGGAGAGCTATGGGCAGTGCTGCATCATTTTGGTATGGCTTATATTTATATTAGGAAGGAAAGACTGAAACAGCATTGAAACAGTATTCCTTGTTCGCTGGTATAAATACATTATACACGCAGTACTCCGTCCATAGGGGCATGCGCGCACTTGCACACACGCACGCACACGCACATACACACACACACACACACACACACACACACACCATACCAGGAATTCTTTTTGTAGATCCTCAAGGGTTATAATGGTGTAGACTGTCAGGAGTCGTCGCAAGTGTCATGCCAAAGCCTACATTAGATACACTTAGATACACTCAGAGAGAGAGAGAGAGAGAGAGAGAGAGTGAGAGTTCACCCAGTCGGTGCCTGTCGGTCACCAAAAGCAACGCCAACGAAGCGATGATGGTGGGCGGAGGAATTCGAGACACGAGACTCGGTTCAAGAATGTTGGTCGACATGCGTGTTGCGCCCTCTGCGCCTCCTGGAATATTCCTTGGGGGGGAAGTGAAGTTGAGGAAACAAGGCGATCAAGTGGCTCGGCGAACGTGCTGAAGGGAAGGGAAGGGGAGGGGAGGACGGTGGTGATTGATGAAGAGAGGGAAGTGAGGGAGTGGGGGGGGGGGGGGGGGGGGGGGGGGGGGGGGGGGGGGGGGGGGGGGGGGGGGGGAGGGGCAGAGTGTTGATAGGATTCCCATGGAGACTGGAATTTCCACGGCTCTGATTCGAAACAGATTCCGTATGTCAGACTTGCTCTCTCGGCCCGCCCCCGCGTCAGCACGTCAGCGTGCTAGGTTTTGTTTGTTTTAGAAACGTGTTGGCTTCCCGGCCTGGATGGCTTCTGACCAGATGACGTCAATGCAGTGAAAGGCAGACAGTAAAAAAAAAAAAAAAAAAAAAGAAGAAAAGAAACAGAAAAAAAAAAAAAAAAAAAAGAAAGAAAAAAAAAAGACTAAAGAACCCTAAAGAGAAGAAAAGCTTTTACAGCAACTTTTGTACTTTTTAAGTAGTTCCCGCGACCATTACCCCATTTTGGAATCAATCAATTTTTAATGGTCTGTATGTCTCCCTCCCAGCGTTCCCCCCCCCCCCCCACCCACCCACCCCGGCTGTCTCTCTCTCTCTCTCTCTCTCTCTTACACGATCCCATTTAAGGTGGCTTTTTACCTTGCTTGTAGTTGCCTTTGTCAGTTTGTACTTTTCTCCATTGTTTTTGACGGTATATTAATTTAATTTTCCTCTCATTTTTAAAGGAAAATATTTCCCCATGAAAAAAAAAGGTTTATTATCCTTTCAGACTCCGTGTTTTTGCTCCCAAACTTTCTCTCTCTCTCTCTCTCTCTCTCTCTCTCTCTGAGTCCTGGAAATCAATTTCACCTCCACACATACACTGCTCTCTGTCATCCTCTGCCTCTGCCTGTCTCTGTTTCTGTTACCTCTTGTATCTCCCTCCCTCCCTCCTCAATCCCTTCAATGCATTATATAAGCATACACGCACGCAGGAACACACCCATACATGCATGCATGCATGCACGCACTCACACACTCACGCATGCACACACGCACACATACATACGTATACAAACACATGCACGTACACACACACACACGCACACACACACACACACACACACACACACACACACACACACATTTTGTTTCACATATTTACCAACTCCCTTCCTTTCATCCTCTGCAATGCTTTCAGCTTTGGAAGACAGGCCCCCCAAAAAAAGGAGGGGAGGAGGAGAAAGAGAGAGAGAGAGAGGAGAGGAGAGAGAGAGAGAGAGAGGAGGAGGAGGAGGAGGAGGAATTTTACTATGAATTTATCGGTGTCCAGTTTGGTTTGCATTGAAAAATCAACATTGGTTCATTCATCATTCACAACACAAGCGCCATAGCAGTTAAGCTATAAAGAGTAGTGTAGAAAAGTTGTACACAGCCATGCGGAATTCAATCATACATGAAACCAGACACAATGGTAAAAGTACTAAAACATCACTGAAAACAAATAAAGGTAGGTGATAGTCACTGTTGCATTGTTGACCATGCAGCTGACATGCTTCTGCATTGTACCCTCTACATAAGAAAGTACATATTAGGTTAGATACTTAACGTTCTGAGGTGGTTCTGTGGTCAAGATGGAAAGAATATCGACCGTTCTGAAACTGTTCTTTGTATATGTTTTTTTTTGCGGTATATATGCAGTCTCTGTTGAAACTGCTCTACCATATGAATACTCTGTGTCATGAAATTTAGTTACTTTGGACTGCAGCATGATACTTCTGCTGACAATGCATTTGACTCAATGTTCCGTATATAGAATTCTAAATTGAGAATCAAAATGACCGTCTGTCCCCCAAAATCGAGGGGTCAAATATGAAAACTGGGGATCAAGTGTGAAGAGACACAGTTAAGCATAAATAAAACTACTGAAGTGATATGGCATGTTTTGGTGCAAGTGGAACTGTCTGGTCTTTGTCCTGTCACATTGTACAAAGTACTTTTAACCATTTATTGTGGTTAAACAGCATTACAAAACAAAAGTTTAAACCCTTAATGTCTGGTGAAGCTAGACTTGCAACAAGAGAAAAATCAGCATAGTGACTCTCTCTCTGTCTCTCTCTCTCTCTCTCTCTCTGTCTCTGTCTCCTCCCTCCTCTCTCTCTCTCTCTCTCTCTCTCTCTCTCTCTCAGTTTCTTTTGCCTGTCTCTCTGTTTCTTTCTCTCTCTCTCTCTCTCTCTCTCTCTCTCTCTCTCTCTCTCTCTCTCTCTCTCTCTCTCTCTCTCATTCTCACACACACGTGCACGCATGCACGCACACACACACACACACACACACACACACACACACACACACACACACACACACACACACACACACACACACACACACACACACACACACACACACGATTCCTCCTGAAATAGAATTGTGATTATTAACATCAACAACCAACAAAAAATAATTAATAAGTAGACTATACATGACATGGCATTGGCAGTTACACTTAGTTTGAAAATGTGAAGATAAAGGAACAGGGAAAGAGTACTCAAATGATGAAGATTTCAAAAGACTTGGAATAAAGACTAAGTGTGGAATTGGTAATTTTAACATAATGTTGTGCCCTGGCAACTACAGGCACTAGGTGTTGCAGCAGACCAAGGCGTTGGCAGCTTCACATACAGTGTCTGTCCAGACAAAAATTCCAGTGGCTGCAACTCACTGTTTGATAGTCCATCTGTTCAACGATACTTTTTTTTCTGTTTTTCAATATTTTCCACTTTATTTTCTTATATCTGTTAAGCTTAAGTCTGGATGATATGACTCTGTATTGAATGATCACTTCCACATCTTTTCGTTAAGTACTAACATCTAGATTACTGAACAGTTAAGTAGTGGGGAAAAAAAAAAAACAAGTGCAGGCTAACAATTATTCCGTCACAGTAATGACTTGGCGAAGATTTGAACTTAAAAAAACAAAAAATTTGAAAAAATGAAGAAAATGGAAACATAAAATTAAGAAAATGTATTATAAATATGAAAACTCTTCACCAGCTGCATGAGGGAACCATCGTAATCCCTCTCAAAGGTAGATCTGTTGGTTTTGCCTGCTCCTAGGCCTTTCGTCTGCTGGATGGTACTCATCAGGGAGACATGGCTAATTGTGTCTGTGCTCTTGGCGTCAAATAGAGACACACCAAAGACCATAACTCTGTGGTGTTCTCACCACCAAGGGTTCAAGAAAGAGATTCAACAGCACCCCCCAAAGCAGCCAGCAAAGGGTAGTAAATGAAACAAAACGAAAGTGTGGAGAGGAAAAAAAAAGTTCATCTAGATTACTGTCAGAGAGGCAGAATAGGCTGTTCCCGCATAGCAAAGAATATCTGAACTTTGATGTTGGTGAACCTGGTTTGTCATCACTAAGCTGATGAAATAACAGATCAGAAGATTTGACAAAAGATACCTATTTGTTATTTATTTTGCACTAATGGCTTCATTTTTAAGAGTAATTTTATGTTCATCAACAAAGGATGGGATCTTCACGATTGATGGCTGCATGCTTTACTAAACCCTCATATTATTGTACTTTACTAGTGATTTATTTTTTTCTCTACGTAGTTCATTCTTTTCTCTCTGTGTGGGTAGTTACAAAAAACCACTTTTACAAAAGCATTTACCAGTTATCCCTTATAGCTGATGACATACCTAATTGTTCATTCAGCAAGAAGATTACAGGACAGGGTTGTCAAAGCAACCAGAAGGGAATTCTGAATGGAGTGCAAGCATTTCACAGGCCCTTAAGAACCAGTTGGCATACAATATCTGAACAGCACAGCAGGTTTTGTGTTTCCCAAATTTGCTAATCAGTTTTGGAAGTTTTGAAATAATGAGGTTTTCATTTTTCAAATGTTGCTGATCAGTTTTGGGAGTTTGGAAAACAATTCATTGAGCTGGCACTTTCAAAATATGTATGTGTCATTCTGACTCTAATTTTAAATCTATGTGTCAAGTCTGATGTCCGCGTGCAGCAGATCCCTTGTTGTGCGTTACCAGGAACACTGTGACAGGATTCTGTTGCTGGCCCAGTTCTGTGACTATTAATGCAGATTTTACAATGTTTTTGCTGTTCATCCAGGCTTTCTGCAAAAGTATGCAGTTGAATATTATGTATCACATACACTTTATGAAGTGTTCCCTATCTGTGGCAGATTGGCATAGCTATGTACGGTTTGTTAGATGATTTGAAGCAATGCCTTAGCGTACATTCACACATTTCACAGAGTGTAATTATCTACCGATTATTGCGCTCTTGTTACTCATTGCAAAGGACATTATGAAGAGCCCTGAAGGCATCAAAACTGGATTTTTCTATCTTCTCATTCTGACTCATCTGAAATGCCTCCTGTCTCCCCCCCCCCCCCCAAACCTTCCCCTTACATTTCCACGAAGATGATTGTTAAAAGCCGTGCAGTTGGATATGTCAATTTATTTTCATTATTTCAGCACATTGGTCACAAATGGAATGTGATTATGATGATTTTCCTTTGACCAGAGGTATGCGGTAATATAGGACATTTGTATTGTATTTTGGTGTTACGAAAATGTTGGAAATTCATTTGGTATTTTATATGTTAATGTATCGTATTTCAGTTTCACACGCTGCATTCCTGCAAAGAAGTTGCCTTGCAGAGAGGCATGTACTCCACACTGAATGAAACATGAAAACAAACATGCAGCTGTCAACCCTGCCGCATTCCGTTGGAATTCCCCAAATTTAGAAATCATTCCCGAAATCCTGAATGTAGTGAAACAATCCGGAATGTCAAAATGTTGAACAATTGAAAGATGAGGGATGTGGGGGTCATGTTTGAAAAGAAGTGATAAAGCATTGCAGAATGAAACTTTTAAAAAGCCCAAGTGATGTTATGTGGATGTTGGTATAATTACATATACGGAACATGCATTTTCTTTTTAAGCTCATCATTTGGCATTTGAAGCGAAAGGGGGCTAGAAATGCTTTAAGTCAGAACTTAACTGCCCCCCCCCCCCCCCCTTCCCCCCTCCCTTCAGCCCAGCCCATCCTCTTTGTCCCCAGGTTCCCGAAGGTTGATTCCAGAAGCTTGGAAGGTATGCAAACGAAAACAAACGATGTGTATGTGTGGCAGTCAGGCTGAATAAACTTGAGGATGTTTTTCTTCTGTTGCGAGTGTAGCTGATGAGAGGGGTGCGTAGAACTGGGGTGGGGGGGGGGGGAGGAAAGGATTCTGCAATCTTCTCTAACGAGGGCCATTTATGCATTGCAGTGGGGTGGTCTTGCTGTCAGCTAACGGAAATTTTATATGGGGTAAGCAGGCAGGCAGCTAGCCTCTTGACGCGCGCGCGTGTGTGTGTGTGTGCGTGTGTGTTTTTAGTTTAGTGAAATGTCAACAGCCCATACATTTTAAAGGGTGAAGCCATTTGGCAGCCAGCGTGATGATCAGAAGGCTGTGCTGGGGGTGGTAGGTTGGACCTTTGCACACATGGACACACGCGCGCGTGCACACACACACACACACACACACACACACACACACGCGCGCGCACACCCCCACCCCCCCCACCCACCCACACACACACACAGGCTAGCGCGCGCACGCACGCACGCACACACACACACACACACACACACACACACACACACACACACACACACACACACACACAGAGAGAGAGAGAGAGAGAGAGAGAGAGAGATGGTGGATATGGGAACGTTCATGCACACACACACACACACACACAGAGGGGAGAGAGGACATTTAGCAACTGCGCTTGTAAGATCAAAATTATCTTATGCTCAGGAAATATTCTTTTCAGCTCCAAAATATTTGATAACAAAGATGCAAAGTATCGATAGCAAAGCTTATAAGATAGCTCTAGGTGTCCCTGTCCATGCCTCAACATTAAAAATTTACACAGAAATAGGAATTTTGCCTTTTGCCGAAAATATGAAACTTGCTTCAGCAAAATATATATTAAGGAGTCATTCAACGCAAAAAATTCATGCATCAAGGAAACTGGTTTAAAATCAGAAAAATACATTTTCCAAAGCGAGCACAGAGTTTTGACTCTGTAAAAACTATAGGCTCCTATACATCCCATTATTATTTACAGATGCTGGTGTTGAACCCCAAACAGTAGCTCCTCAAATGACTTACAGTAATATTCCTCAATGGGAGCTTAGTAAGGCTAATTACGATATTAATTATACAGATTTAAGAAAAAAAAGTGATGGGACCATGCTGCCAACATATGTCAAGGCACATATAAATGAAAATTATATAAATCATCTCAAAATATATACAGACGGTTCTCTACTTGAAAACCAATTATCAGGTGCTGCATTCATTATTCCATCATTAAAAAAAATAGAGAAATCGTATCACATTGGGAAAAAAACTTCTCTGTATTCACAGCAGAGCTAATTGCTATTATTATGGCACTGAACTATCTCCTTAGTTTTCCATATTCGATATTTCAAATATTATTTTGTGTCGATTCCAAATCTGTCTTACAAGCTTTAAAATATTCTCATACACGAGTGAGAGGAGAAATGATATGAGATATATTATTAATTCATTTTTTGTCTTTACGTGGTTCTTCTATTGACTTTTGTTGGATTCCATCACATGTGTGGTTTAGCGGCAAATGAAAGGGTTGATCGGTTAGCCAAAAATAGTGCAGCGAAGGAAAAGAGCTTTACAAAAATAAATGTTCCTTTATCCTTGTATGAAAATTATAGCCTTTTAGGTAAAGCATCATGGGATTCGGTGATACGAAAGACAAAAAGAGTGTCCAAACACAATAAAGGACAACAAGGAAAAATTCTTTAAGAGAAACTTGTAAAATAAAAAACGGACACAATCTCCATCAGGAACGGATTTTGAAGAGTCTGATCTTTAGACTCAGACTTGATGCATACAAAACAAAATATTGTAAAAATGCCATCTGCATTTGTGGCCAAAATATTACTCCATTCCATGTCATCTTTCTTTGCAGAAATACTAAAAAATATTTACCTACTTGGTTATTAAGTTTGAACCCATCAATCGCGAATTTTTGGGGACATTTTTGGGAATGAAGCGAAGGCATATAGAAGCTGTTAGAGCAATTGTTAAGAGTCCAGTTGGACATTTACTTTGATTCTCGAGTTATTTGTTCGATTTTGTCTTCTTATTATGTCAATTGTTAAAAAATATTTTGTTTCTTTAAAAATGTTCAGATATGAATCCAGGCTAAAGTAGTTTACCGTTGTGCCGGTAGATTAGAATGGGGTTAAAGTGAAATTAAAGAAGAACGAACGAACGAACATACACATGCCAGAGAGAGAGAGAGAGAGAGAGAGAGAGAGAGTCTTTGTTCCCAAGTGTAACATATAAGCAAGAAGTGTGTGTGTGTGTGTGTGTGTGTGTGTGTGTGTGTGTGTGTTTTCCCTTCTGCCCCTTCTCCCTTCAGTTAACGTGGTGAAAGCCCTGATGTGGCCCTTTACGGTCGGCTGGGCTATAAGCAACATTATCTTATCTTATCTTCGCCCTTCAGGGACTAAGGATACTAACACAGAACACTGCTGAGCAACATAGAACTTACTATAACAAGAACAGTGATGATTCATACACTGAAACTTTCTTCTCTCTCTCTCTCTCTCTCTCTGTGTCTCTCTCTCTCTCTCTCTCTCTCACACACACACACACATGCACACACACACACACACACACACACACACATGCTCATGCGCGCGCACGCTCTCTCTCTCGCTCACTCACAACTGCGTAGTATAACATTCCTAAGCAAAAAGAGGGTATAGGTACCACCGGTCACCAAAACAGTATCATCAGCATAGCCCGAGGAGGAATGGACAGTGATTCATTTGGCAGTCATGTGTACCACCACAGACACAGTCTCGATCTTAAAAGCAGGATTGGTTTTCAAGGCAGTGAGGAGTAGGGGATCATGTGTTGTTGAGGGGGAGGGAGGGAGGGAGGGAGAGAGAGAGAGAGAGAGAGAGAGAGAGAGAGAGAGAGAGAGAGAGAGAGAGAGAGAGAGAGAGAGAGAGAATGCGCACACACACACACACACACACACACACACACAAAAGGTGAGGGGTGGGGGTGGGGGGCAGGGGAATGTAATTTCTGTTAATGAAAAACAAACAAACGAACAAACAAAAAAACCCTCTTCAATATGCAACGTTCAATTGAATTTGCAAAAGCCTCATTCACCTAACTACACTTCAGTCGTGCATGCGTGTGCACACTGACACACAGGCTTCGTTAACCCGGCGCGACGGCCAAAAGAGACGCAATGGTGCTGATGCTGCCGTCACATCCACCCGTGCCCCCCCTCCCCTCTCAGTCGGCAGGCCTTGCCCATGTCTAGTTGCCATGACTACACACCGGCCGTTGCCACCCCCCACCCCGCGCACTCCCACCCCGCTCCACTTCCCGACCCCCTCGCCCAGTTACATTACAGTTCCTCATCCCACTTGTTCTTTCTACCCCCCCTGTCTCTGTTCTGATTCCCAGCAATTTTTTTGCATTATGTGTGTGTGTGTGTGAACTGAACTGAACTGAACATGAAACTCGATGGCATCAGGCAGCCCCATGCCAGCGCAGGAATGCAATGGCAGCAGTGCCGTGGTACATGGATTGAGAGATTTATGCACAGATACAGAATTCAGTATTACAACAACTACAAGACGTCGAAATCCTCAGGCAGTCATTTGATGCACGACTCGCTTCATTTTAAAGCTATTTGTCATCTCAGACAGTCACTTAATGCACGACTCGCTTCATTTTAAAGCTATTTGTCATCTCAGACAGTCACTTGATGCACGACTCGCTTCATTTTAAAGCTATTTGTCATCTCAGACAGTCACTTGATGCACGACTCACTTCATTTTAAAGCTGCTTGTTATTTCAAAGATTTCAGCTGGTCTGTTACATCATGTCTGTCCATCAGTGTCAAACATTGATGGCAGGTGAATTATGGATGGAAAGATTCTGTTCACTTTCTGCGTTTTTGACTGATGAGCAGGCGCTTGAAAGAAAGTTGGGAAGGGAGAGTGGTTCCCAAGTTTTATGTAAATGGCTGCATGGAACAGGAGGCCTTGCTAATTCATCTAGCCCTTTCCCCACCCCACCCTCCTCCCTCACACTCCTCAATTTTCACTTTTCTTAAAAAAAACATAATTGCTCTCAGCCATGTATGATCCAGTAATGTTCACTTCAGTGTGTTAAGAGAGAGAGAGAGAGAGAGAGAGAGAGAGAGCGAGCGCACACAACATGCATGATTTTATTTCATATGCTCATTGCACAGACACAGAGGTGTGCTATGTTGTTCGCGTGTGTGTGTGTGTGTGTGTGTGTGTGTGTGTGTGTGTGTGTGTGTGTGTGCCTGGCTATGTACTGTGTGTGTGTGTGTGTGTGTGTGTGTGTGTGTGTGTTTGGCTATGTACCTGTATGTGTGTGTGTGTGTGTGTGTGTGTGTGTGTGTGTGTAGGCTGATGTATGTGCAGATGTATGCATGTTATGTGTCTCCATGCGTACTTAAGTGTGTGTGTGTGTGTGTGTGTGTGTTTAAATTTTGTTGTCATATTTTCTTCACTTTAACATGAAAAATATGGAAAGATTACAATAAGATGCATTGAGAAAGGGACAGGCTGCGAACATGATGATCAATAGCATGTGAAGCATGTTGATGCATGTGCGCGCGTGTGAGCGCTCTGGTCTTAGTGGTTATTTGTTGACGAGTATGAAAAATAGGAAAGCAAGTTTGTGTGTATGATTAGAACCTACAGTACTAACAGAATGCAGAGGAAATAAAGAAAATGGTTTGGGGGGGGGGGGGGGGGGGGGGGGGGGGGGGGACGGGGGGAAGCCAGCAGCTAAAGAGATTACCCGGGGAAATGGTCTGTTCCCAGAGAACCAATTTGTGAGACTCGGCACCCCCTGAAGCCCATAATTCCTGGACTGAACATTGACATTTCTGTGACCTCTCCACCGTTTTAGTCTTCAAAGGTCAACATTGTTGGAAAAAGTAACTCTGAGTGAAATAACCTAATAATGAACCGGGTAGTTTGCTCTCTCTCTCTCTATTTCTCTCTCTCTCTCTCTGTCTGTCTGTCTGTCTGTCTCTCACTCTCTGTCTCTCTCTGTCTGTCTGTCTGTCTGCTTCTCCCTGTCTCTGTCTGAATGCCACTGTCTGTGTCTGTCTGTTTGTTTGTCTTTCTCTTTCTCTCTCATTTTCTCTGTCTCACACTCTCAGTCTCTCTGTCTGTCTGTCTGTCTGCTTCTCCCTGTCTCTGTCTGTCTGCCTCTGTCTGTCGCTCTCTGTCTGTCTCTTTCTCTCTTTTTCTCTGTCTGTCTCACACTCGCTGTCTCTCTGTCTGCTTCTCCCTGTCTCTGTCTGTCTGTCTGCCTATGTCTGTCTGTCTGTCTCTCTTATTTTCTCTGTATCTCTTACACTCTCTGTCTTTCTGTCTGTCTGCTTCTCCCTGTCTCTATCTGTCTCTCTTTCTCTCTCACTCTTTCTGTCTGTCTGTCTGTCTGTCTCTCTCTCCCTCTTTCTCTCTCTGTCTCATACTCTCTGTCTGTCTGCTGCTTCTCCTGCCTCTGTCTGTCTGCCTCTGTCTGTCTGTCTCTGTCTGTCTGTCTGTCTCTCTCTCATTTTATCTGTCTGTCTTACACTCTCTGTCTGTCTGTTTGTCTGTCTCTGCTTCTCCCTGTCCATGTCTGTCAGTCTCTGTCTGTCTCTCTGTCTCTTTTTTCTCTGTCTCACACTCTCTGTCTGTCTGTCTGCTCTCCTAGTGTCTCTGTCTGTCTGCCTCTGTCTGTCTGCTTCTCCCTGTCTCTGTCTGCCTCTGTCTGTCTGTCTGTCTCTCTCTGTGCCAACAAAGATTCCTCTGCATCTGTGTCTCCCTCCCTCCTCTTCCTCTCACTTTCACTCCCCTCTGTTCCTCCTCCCCCACTTCTGGCCACCCTCCTATCCCTGTCACTCCCCCCCTACCTCCCTCACATCCCAACCCCCAGGGGAATCACAATGTGGTTCAGTGGTTGTGTTACAGGGATGATGGGCAGGAAGGCAAGGGAATAAAAAGTCTTCCATCCAAAACATTAATTTAAACCATATACTTTCAAACTTTGTGTGAGACCGTTATTATATATGCTCAAAACGTTATTTGATATTGAGACAATGCTTTCTTACCTTACCTGAGAGTCAGAGAGACTCTACTTTCTCAGTTTTGACATGAGTGAGTGGTCAAATCATCAAATTCTGGAACAAGATGACTGAGGATCTGTTGAAGTCTTGTAAAGGATCTGTGAGTGTAAGGCAGACGGTTTCTGTCATTCAGTGATGATGTGATGATGAGTGCAAAAACATTACACACACAGCGAAGGCATACAAATTGACTGAACTAAACAGCCAAATTGACATGACTCGAATCAAGATTATTTAAGATTATGTGCTGTACACATTATTCGAAGCTATTTGTACTTATTCTAACCATTATTTGAGACCATTATTCTAGACTTGAATTATTCAAGATCATTGTTTCAAACATTACTTGAGACAGTATGTTCAAAACCTTATAAAGTTATATTAGATCATACACTTTGAACAATAAGTGGAACTATAATTATGTTCTAATCAATATTTTAGATCAAATGGGTTATGACAGTTTGTGGACCATATAATAAAGATTATACATGAAAATGTGTCAGTTAATACGTATCAATATGCAGGTAGAAAAATCTGCATAATCCAAACAAGCAAAAATGATTGTAATAAAGGAGGAGTATAAGGGGCATGGCTTCAAATGCAGACATTCATGGACAACGGAACACGCAGGAAAGTCGGAGTTAAACATTTAGATTATATGTTCTGTACATTACTTGAGACATGTGTTTCTATAAATTACTGGAAACAAAAAATATGTTAAAAACTTAACTGGAGAGAATACATCTTAAGTTTAATTTCAGTTTCATCCTAAGTTTCAGTTTCAGTTAGTCCATAGTACACTACACCACATCTGCTGAGTTTCAAGGGGCAGTCTCAGTAGGTCTGTTTCTATTGAGGCTTGCAAGGCCTTTAGTGTAAGCATTGTGTAAAAAGGTTTAGTGAGGAGAACCTTGAGGTAAGCCCATGGAGAGTTTGTTAGGTTCAGACATCCAGTCTTGAAAACGTGGGCCGATGGTTCACTCATGAAGTCTGCTGTAGTCCATCGTGTAAGTGTCCTGATGAATCCACAGTCAAGGAGTAGTTCCTTGAGAAGCAGAAGCTGGACTTTGTTGTATGCATGTACCAGGTCTGTTGCAACTGCCAGAGTTTCTTCCTTCCTGTGGAATCCTTTGTATAGTTCATGGGCAAAAGTGGACACATTTCCCCCATGTACTTTTACCTATTCTGTAGCTTCCTCATTGGGAGGGAGGGTTTGTTTACTTTCAAGGTCTCTTGCGAGTTTTCTTGCAGTGATTTGTTTCATGAGTTTTCCTACTATGTTTTGCATAGTGCGTATGAAGTAACCATATACTGATATAGCCAGTGATGATCTTTTCCTGGCTTTGGTAGAGCTTTCAGGTAACTGTGTGTCCTGTCTTCTGGGACATAGCCTTTATCAAAACTGTCCTGGCTGAGACAGAAGATATCGGTTCTGTCTTCTTCT